>JASAMX010029982.1:0-18576 GCA_030248175.1 Microlaimidae sp. YZB2_3 | reverse complement strand
TTCTACTTCGTTCAGTTACATATACTAAAGTCGTTGCTTTAATTGTTATGGTGTACCAAATGCAAGTATAACCCGGCAAGAACGGGGTGCCTGATTTGGGAAAAACGGTTTTTACCTGCCTCAATCGGAAGTTTTGCTGCCTCCTATTTGCCTACAGCCTGCCTCCTACCTGCCTCCAAGGCAGTTTTACCTGCCTCCATCCTGCTTCCTAACCTGTATATGCTTTAACATAAGAGGCAGGGCCACCTGCCTCCAAGGCAGTTTTACCTGCCTCCATCCGGTCTCCTACCAGCCTTCATGTTGCCTCCAAAGACAGTTTTACCTGCCTCCTACTTGCCTCCAGTCTACCGGAGGCACGTTTAAATGCCGTCTTTACCGGGATAAATTCCAAAAAGCAATAACAAAAATAAACGACTATTTTTTTGGTAGGCTACTTATGTTAAATTAAAAGAAAAACAATAAAACAAGATTAACAATTTTTTGTAAAGAAAAAATAAAAAACACCTATCGTCCGCGGGTTTCGAAGCCATCACTTGCTCAGTGGTAGGCCGAATCACTACCACTGAGCCATCGCAGCTACGATAACAGTCGAACATAAAACAGACTTATAAGTAATGTTTTTTTTGAAAATCTATAAGTGTGCTAATAAGGGCGCACCCTTATTAGGGCCATGGTGTTAATAAAGGCGCGCCCTAATAAGAGCTTTTACACGCCCTAATAAGACCCCCTTTCAGAAGCAGAGCCCTAATTAGCATATCAGAATGCCCTAATAAAAGCGCGCTCTTATTAGGGCGCGCCCTAATAAGAGCAGTCAATGTGCCTGACAAATATATGAAGTCACATATTTTTCCTTTATGTTATATATTTTGGCTATACTATAGTAACCGCGCGGCCTCTGCAACAAAAACGTTGAAATAATTGGTTAAGTCGCAATGGTACTTAAGTAGCTACTTTGTTAAGTAGTTTATGGTGCAACCTGATTTTTCAAGCTACTGAGCAAAGTAGCTGGTCACTACTTAAATAGCTATTTAAGCTGTCGATTCAAATATTTATGGTGCAATCGCGGGCCTATATCTATTCTATACTGCTCTAAATAAATGCCCTGGAGATTTTTTATCTAGAACAGCATACAATTTTGAATTCTCAGTAATTAATAATTTTTTGAATAAATTATTAGTTTTTATTAAAGCTAATAATATAGTATGTAAATTTTCGTTTAATATGACAAACAATAATTTAATGGGCGGGTTTTTTATCTTAAAAGACTTAGTGCTTTTTGCTTTTGTAGAAATTTTGAAACCTCGTTTTTGATTTTTTAAGTAAAATTACTGCAGTATAAACACTATTAATCTTAAAACGTTATAACAAGATTTCATTTATTAACTAAAACATAATAACTCATAGGTTCAAAATTATAAATTATGTAACTCGTTTAAAACGGCCTTTTACAGCTTGTTCGAAGTGCTATAGTTTAAATGAAAATTTAATTCGATTTGTGTTTTATCGGTGGAAAATTCTTTGGGAGAGGATTTTGTCTTTGCAGTACTTTTTTCTTCTGTTTTTGCCTTTTTGACGATATTCCGCAATTTAGATTTTTCTGCACGGTATTAGTTGATTGCGCCACGGTACGAATATAAAATTTTAGTTTTTTTTGAAATAAATTATAAACGTAAATAATTATAAACAATTTGTAAATTGACTGATTGTTTATGGGAGCCAAAATATTAAATGCAAGAAGTTTTTACATTTAAAATAGACCCAAGGTTAGTAAAACTTCGAACCGCATCGGTTAAAGTTTTCCACTAGCCGCTAAAAAGATGCAAAAAATGTGCATTGGTTTGCATAAGCAAATTAAATGAGCATATGCAATACATGCATTTCGAATCCTGTTTCATTTATAATTTGTGTTTCGTGCTCATTTTTTGACTATAGTAACTAAATTTTACAAATTCTTGGATTCACGTAAGTCAGTAAATTTAGTCAAAATTCTACAAATATTTTTAACGTTTTTGAAAAGGTTTTGAAAAGTGTATATAAATACTTAAAAAAATAGTTTGTAATATAATAAATTTGCGCTATTCATTCCGTAAATTAAAACTAGATAAAATAGATTTTTAGAGATGTGGAACTATTCTAAAAACCGGAAGTCAGTTTCAAAGCTCGGTTTGAGGGAGATTATTACATAATTGTTTTTATTTGCCAACTTTTACAACAATTACTAATACCATCTTTTTTTGGTTGATTGGATTCCCGTTTGGATTTGCTGGATTTGATATATTTATTGAATTTATTGGACTTCGTTGTTTTGGAAATGTTTGACTTTGATTTCTTTGATTTTTTTGACATTTCTGGAAAAAAATTAAATTTTTAAACAGTGTCTTACGATTTCTTTACAGCGTTAGTTTTAGTACGAAATTTATGGTTAATACTGCACTATTATCATTTTTGGAATATCATTACAAACACTTATAATCGTTATCCTTGTTTATTAGATTATGTTCCCTAATTGTTCCTTAAATGTCAAAAATCTAAAATAAAACTAATTAACTGAAATGTAAGAAGCCTTTTAAACCCTTATGACACTTTGATATTTTTGTTTATAGTAAAAAATAGAATTTTTAGTGGTCTACAACTATTAATATTCGTTAAACTATAGTTTTCTAAATAATTCTGATGCAAAAATTTTGCCGAAAAGTACCGATTATTTAAAAAGTAAAAAATCGAAAGGTACCGAAAAGTACCGATTATTAAGTAAATTTTTCAATTATGGTTTATTTTAAAAGTTCGATTTTTTTTCATAAATTTATTTTGGAACGTTTTTAAAAGGTTGGCATACAAAATCGGTAAGGATAAAAATTATCTATTTAGAACTGACAGTCTCCCAAAAATTTTTAAAAAATTTATATAAATTTAAGCACTAAGAAAAATGTTTTCTTAATATCATTAAATGTATCTTCAAAAAAAGCCCATTTTTGGCTAATAAACACCACCTATTTTTTTATTAGTTGTGCAATCACGTTTTAAAACCCAACATTTAGATTTCCAAGTCAGAATTGACCTACAAACATGTTGTTTATTTATGAATTATAGGTTAAATTCTTACACTGATTTTTGAGACGCGTTTAGTGCTTGCACATGTGTACCCATGCCATATATCACATAGGGACGTCAATCGTCAAAAAAAAATTAAAAATAACAAGTATAACTTATATTAGGTGAAAGCCCAAATTAAAACAAACACAAAAATATTAGTTTTATCACAAACAAACGTATATTAAAGGAATAGCACCCATAAACGTGCGTCGATTTTTTTAGATATCACACCGCGGTGATGTTAGCGCCCCTTGAGAAAGATAGCGCCCGTCGATAGTGCCCGTCGAGAAACTGGATTTTATATTGTGCACATATTTTAAACTATCAAAATGATTCGTTTCTTAATTGGTATTAATGCAAAAATTTAACTAAGATCACATTTTGCGACTTAAAATTTTGATATTAAAGTTTTTATTATTTTTTTTTTATTTTGACATATTTAATAAAGCCCATGTAAACAATAATTTTACACATTAAGCTGGCGCCTGTCGGTAAATTCTTATTGATTTAAGTCTTAAAGCTCTAATTCATGCTAAGAATCAATCTTTGTGATTGATTCTTAGCATAAATGTGGAGCATGATGTGGAGCTATTCTAAAAACCGGAAGTCAGTTTCAAAGCTCGGTTTGAGGGACATCATTACATAATTGTTTTTATTTGCTAACTTTTACAACTATTACTAATACCATCTTTTTTTGGTTGATTGGATTCCCGTTTGGATTTGCTGGATTTGATAGATTTATTGGATTTATTGGACTTCGTTGATCTGGAAGTGCTTGACTTTGATTTCTTTGATTTGTTTGACATTTCTTGAAAAAAATTAAATTTTTAAACAATGTCTTACGATTTTTTTACAGCGTTAGTTTTAGTATGAAATTTATAGTTAATACTGCACTATTATCATTTTTTGAATATCTACAAACACTTATAATTGTAATCCTTGTTTATTAGAATATGTTCCCTAATCGTATACCCCTTAAATGTCAAAAATCTAAAACAAAACTAATTAACTGAAATGTAAGAAGCCTTTTAAACCCTTATGACACCTTGATATTTTTGCTTATAGTAAAAAATAGAATTTTTAGTGGTCTACAACTATTGATATTAGTTAAACTATAGTTCTCTAAATAATTCTGGTGCAAAAATTTGCCAAAAATACCGAAATATTTTTTCGTAATATAGGATACAAGAACTTATTAGGAAACTCAACAGCGCAAATTTTTTAGAAACCGCTTTTTGATTTAGGTCTTTGCTTTGTTTCGTACAGTAAAAAAAAAACAACCATGAGCTTGGCCAGACGGTGTTTGCTTGAAATCTGTGAAAGTACAAAAGATACCTCACTGCCGATTCAAACTATGGCTAAATAACACAAAATCATACAGTAAAAAACTGTAATAAACATTATGAACATTAAAGGAGCACTGTCACAAATCAAATTCCTATAACGCCCGAACCGGACTGCTCCTTTAATACCAAACCTACCTAACTCAACTTTGGAATTTAGAGTGCTCCACTACAAGACTACAACATTTTTAAATTTCAGCTGAATCGGTTCAGTATTAAAGGAGCAGTCCGGTTCGGGCGTTATAGGAATTTGATTTGTGACAGTGCTCCTTTAAGGGCCGGTTCACACCGGAGTGGCAGCTGATAGGTGACGCACAGCGCACAGCCTTCATACCGCAGCTACAATGACGGTGTAATGTTTAAACGGTGAACGCGCGCGTTTAAATAAACGCGCGCGTTCACTGTACACTATCCATTGCCACTAGGGTGTGAACCGGCCTTAAATGCCTAGTTGGCTGCTTGCTGTCGTATGGCTGACTGTTTCGTTTAGAAAATAAATACAAAGCATGTGTTGTCGCCCAACAGATCAAAACGAATAAGAGCCACTAATATCAACGAATCAGAATTTTTTCAAAATGATAAACTAAAATGCTTCGATTTAATTGATTTGCATTTATACTTCTATTTTTTTAACAAATAAATCAACCAATAGATTGGTCCCAAATTTCTCTGGAGTTCTGATTAACATGTTTGAAAATAAAATCGTTGTCAAAATTATATACACATACTAGAGACGAGTAAACCCAATGAGCCTTCTTTTCCAATGCTGTTTTAGTTTTATAGTCGGCAGCAGCTAAAGCCAAAAATTATTTGCGACAAAAATAAATCTTACGAGATTTCTTTGGTTTTGCTGAAAGAAATGTTGTTGATTGCTTGTTATTTTTCTGTTTTGGGTTCCCCTCTTTCTTCTTTGAGCACACCAGTATTGTAATAATAAAAAAGACCCATATAAATAATGAGTAAAATATGTTGGCATTTCCTTCCCTCAACAATCCCGTTAGTCGCGAAACTAAAACCATTGCAAAAACAATTTTTCCAACCGCCTAAAATTATTAATAAATATATAATAAAAGATAAAAAACATCGAGCTTGATTTTTAACCCGTTGGGTTTACTTTTGTTTTAAAAACTTTCGGCGAATAAAAAGCTGACCGATATATTCTTTGCGGTAGTTTCGAACCAATAAATTAGCTCAGTTCTTGCTTCGACCTTGAACGGTCTGGGCTCCCACGGTTTCGCAGTGATTTATCACTGAGCTGTAGGTCATTTCCGTGCCGCCTTCCACAGCGAATTGCCGATTTAACGGTCGTAGAACAATCACGACGGTTAATTCAATGTACACAAAGGTCTTGAGAAGAATTGAAAGTAATTGGTATATGACGCTGGTGAAATAAAAAAATGAGCGTAAAAAGTTTAAAAAACCAACTATTTTGCTCTTTTTTCGCCATTTTTCTAAAACAAGCGGTTGTCTATATTTATTTTACTCATGTTTTTTTAGTTAACCACCGTTTTATACGAATTATTTCAATTTCTTCTTGAGACCTTTGTGTACATTGAAGTAATCGTGGTGCTTGTTCATATACCAAATGAGTTTGTTGAAACATTTGAGCGCTGGGTTCACAAATCGCGCACCAACTATTGTTCATTTAGAATTGATATGTAGAGGTCAAATTAATTGGGTTAAAAGCTGTCTCGATTTGTGGACTTTGGGCGGGTTTTTAAAAACCTGAACTAGGGGATCATAATAGGAAAATATCTAGCGTTAAAGTAATTAAACTTTTGACTACACGTTGAGTAAAAAACGTCTTGAAAAATCTTTTGTATTATCCCTAAAACTCGAAAAATGTAAAAAAAATATTTAAGACAAAATTGTAACTTGTGGCTTTATGGATATTCGTGTCTGAACGTTTTATGTAGATTTTACTTTTCGAAACTAACAAATATACTATTTGTTAAGGGTAAATTACCTGGTTCGGGTGCTACTAATGGTTAAAGGGTTCAATTTTACAATATTTAAAAAAATCGTTTGTCTAAGCAGTGCTCAAAACGATTAAGGCTGGTTCATACTTATGACAAAACGTCCTTTGGACAAAATCCAAAGGACAACATGTTCATACTTCTTCATAGATGAACACGGTCAAAAAGCTAGGGGGGTTTTTACCCCGGGTAAATGACATTTCAAAATCTAGGGGGAGTCGAACCCCCCTAGGTGGAAGATTTGAAAACCTAGAGGGGGGTCAGATGGGGTCCAATTTTCGAAGCAAAAAACTTTTAAATCATTAAAGGTTTAATAATAGTTTTTTTATAAGATAATACTACATTTTATGGAATAAAAAGCGATATTCAGGTATAAAAAGGGTGTAAAAACATGAATTTGTGTTAAAATTCACGTTTTTGGAAGAAAATTTAGTATAAAAAAAGTACTTGAAAATCTCTCGAGGGGAGGGGGTCAGATTTTAAAATCTAGAGGGGGGTTCAGGGGTAAAAAGTTCGAAAATTTGGGGGGAGAGGGCCCCCCTGGAATTTTTTCTAGGTGGGGGGTGGACAACACCATACCCCCTCCCCCTTTTGTTCATCTATGTACTTCTTCAAATTTCAAGTTAGCATTCATACTTTCTCCAAAGGAAAAAGTCCAAAGGACGTTTTGGTTTGTCCAAAAGGACGTTTTGTTAGCTTTTCTAAAATTGTCCTTTAGACTTTGTCCGAAGGACGTTTGGTCATAAGCATGAATCAGCCTTTAAAGGTGCAGTATACCAATTCACGGTGCATTTTATTTTGTGTTTTAATTAATATTAATCGATGTATTAGGTCACACTGAAAAAAAAATTGTATTACACCAAAAATTAATTTCTAAAGGGTAATGAATGAGTTATTAACGAGAATATTACTTGGTTATTTCTAATGTTGTTTTGTATACACCATTTTTTAAAAGAAAATTTTTTTATTGGACGGATATTAATAAAACTTAATAGAAATCATCATGCTAGGGTGCCAAAAAGCTTTGGTTTTAAATTTGGTTCAATTCAAAAAGTATTAAATGAGTACAGTCATTTTCAAACAACTTTTAATTTGTGTTTTATAGTTGGTGTGTTTTTGTTTGCTATTATTCTGGTATTATTTGTTAGTTATTCGAAATTTTACCTAAAAAATGAACTGCCTATAAAAAAACATTTAACTTCTTTAAGTTTTACATTTTGCAATTATATAAATATTTAACACACCATAAACCAAACACCAAAGATTATGTCCAATAGAAATGTTTGGTTTTGAAAAATGGTGAATCAAAAACACATTGGAAATAACCATGCGGTATTCTTGTTAATAATTTGTTAACCGCTGAAAATTAATTTTTTAGTGTAATACAATTTTTTTCTGAGTGTTACCTGACACATTGAATAGGATTACTTAAACAGCAATAAAAAATACGCCATGATTTAGTATACTGCACCTTTAATTCCACAGAGTTTTTAGCCAAAGGGGGATTTCTGCTGATTTTTGTCTTCTAAGTTTTAGTTTTGGTGACATATTTTATAATATTTATTTTGGAACGCCCGCACCCTATCTCTTTAATCACCCCCCCCCCCAAATTTCAACTTTCGCTACATTTTACATCTGTTTTACCCGGGGCGAGTAAAAATATCTTCATAAAGCTCCCGGCGTGCCTATCTAAAAAATGTTAAGAAAATGGCACTAGCTTGCAGGGTAACCTAAATATGGATTCTATTGTTATCCAAAATTTTAAGGACAATGTTTACAATTATTATATTTGTATAGTTATTTTTTAAAAGGTCGAAATTCATCAGAGGTATATGTCGGCAGAGTATTTCGTCGTTACTACGGCAAAATGAGCCACAGTTTGATAAAATATGTGTGTCTGTGACTAAATTTAAATATAAACAGAACCCTATTACGTACAGAGTGAGTCACAGTCACGTGTATTTAATAATGGCAGTGGCTTTTTTTTGCCGTAGTAATGACGATTTGACTTAAAGTCGGTCAGGGGCCTGTTTCATAAAAACCTTTGTAAATTCTCATTTTACAAATCTCCGCTTATTTTTTTGTAAAATACACAATAAAGGTTTTTCGACTTGTAATCCAGGAATAGGTGAGAACGGTCCGGGAAGCTAGTGGGGGGGGGGAGGGGGGGTGGTTATCCGGGGTAAATCGAATTTTGAATTCTAGGAGGAGGGTCCCAGGGGGTCCGTACCCCCCCCCCCCGAGCTTTTTAGGGGGGGTCGACCCGGGGTGCGAAATTTTGAAATCTAGAGGGGGGTCAGATGGGGTCAGGTGTCCAAAGCAAAACAGTTTTCAACCATAATAACTTAAAAAATGGTTCTTTTTTATAGGATAATACTACATTTTATTAAATAAAAAGCGATATTCTGGTGTAAAAAGGGTGTAAAAACAGGAATATGTGTTAAAAAATCAAGTTTTTGGAGAAAAATTTAGTATAAAAAAAGTACCTAAAATTTTCCCGAGGAGGGGGGTCAGATTTCAAATTCTGAGTAAAAAATTGGAAATTTAGGCGGAGCCCCCCCCTAGATTTTCCTAGATTTTCGTCTAGTGGGGGGTCCCGAAATTTCGAGGCTGGGGGGGTGGACACCACACTGCCACCCTCCCTTTCTCACCTATGAATCCAAGGGGAGCATCTCCGCGCACTGCTATGGACTGATATGTCCCAGCCACGTCATTTCATCTTCGCTCACCGAATAATATTCGCCATATATATACATATATAATAACATACATATATATATATACATATATAATAACATACATATATAATAACATACATAATGCAGACCTGTGCACGGTCTGAAAATGCCCCCCCCCCCCGTTTTATTGGAGGATTTGCCCCCCCCCCCCCCCCGTTTTATTCCCCCCCCCCCGCCAAAAAATGAAAAAGTACCCTAAAATTATGACGCCATTTTTGACCTATGATGATGCCATCATCGCGAATTTTTTGCAGTTTTTAGCCTATTTCAATGTATTTTAAGCCATTTTAGACCTATTTTTACCTTATTTTCGCTTTTTTTGTCCCTTTTTTCCCTTTTCCCTTCTTTTTTTTCTTTTTTTCTCCTTTTTTTCTGTTTTTTTTCTTTCCTCCCTGCTTGTCCACCCCCGTTTTATTGCCCCCTCCCCGTTTCAAAAAAGTTGCCCCCCCGCCCCCCCCCTTTTTCCAATTGCCCCCTCCCCCGTTTTAACCCCGGGGGGGGGGGCCGTGCACAGGTCTGTTAACATATATAATAACATTCTCTATTATGTAATTTACAAAAAATAGGCGGAGATTTGTAAAATGAAAATTTACAAACGTCTCTTATGTGGAATAGGCCGTCTTAGTTTTAGTCACTATCTGTTATTTTTGCCTTGTGCAACATTATGAAATGAACTAGGGTAACTGACTTAAATTCGGCCAACCTTAATTTCGGCCACCGGCTGTTATTTTTGCTATGCGTAAAGTTATGAAATGAATTGCATATGGCTAGATAGATGACATGATAATCTGCTATCTAGGTATACGCAGTTCATTTCATAACTTTACGCATGGCAAAAATAACAGCCGGTGGCCGAAATTAAAGCTGGCCGAATTTAAGTCAGTTACCCTACGTATAACTAGATAGATCGTCATTGTCATATGTATAGCCATACGTATTTCATTTCATAACTGACCATGGCAAAAATAACAACCCACGGCCGAAATTACGGATGGCCGAATTTAAGTCTACTAAAGACGTATTCTATCAGGGTGAAATTGGCCTAAAAATCAAACAATAGCTATATTTGTTATTACAGTGCAAAATTTGAATATTTCTGTCACACTTAAAAATCAGTGAAGGTTTAAACTTTTTTTTTAAAGTGGCCGAAGTTAAGGCGCGTGCCATTTATTTCGGCCACCTACAAAACACTGGCCATAACTATTGCTTAAACGAACAATAAAAAATTCTAAAGGTTGCAAATTTACACTTAGGTATTGTTCTTGGTATATATAACTTAATTTTTCCCGTTTGCGAACTTTAATAGTTATTAGAAAGACTTTAAATAATTATATCAAAATCTTAAAAAAAATAAGTTTTAATAATTTGTTTTTTTTTGTTCAATTTTTATTTTAGGCTTAAAAAACGTCAAAACAAAGTAAAACGAGCAAAAAAAAATCTGTATAAATACGGTACTACAATGATATTTAAAAACAGCAAAAAACGGCAGGTTCTTTCACCTAAATTTTCAGGTGGCCGAAATTAACGGAATCTTAAAATGCGCAGTTAGTTAAACGCATAGCAAAATGATTTTGAATAAAATATCAAAACATGAAAATTAACAACTTTGAGCCTTAAATAGAAGATATGTTAAGGTTATATAATGCTTCGTTCTAAATTTGATGCAGTTTAAACACAAAGCAAAAATTAGAAAATCACAAAAAAATCACTTTTTGTATAAAAATGTTGATAATGTTGAATAACAAAAATAAAAAAACTTTTGCAAAAACACTTTATTCAACATTAATCCAGTTACTTTTGTGCTAGTTCTTTTGTGTTTTAAAAATAAGCCAAGTTTCTAACACCCTAAATTGGTGGCCGAAATTAAGGCGTGGCCGAAATTAAGTCAGTTACCCTACGTTTATAAAATCGCACCCAAAAATCGAGTTTTCTTAAGACAAGATGCTTAAAAGATGAGCTTTCCGAATCCGAAGATGGGGTGTTGAAAAATATAATGTAAAAAAAACCAAAATTCCGGACACCTTAAAGTTGCCACTGTGGACGAATTTAAGGAATGTAATGAGGATTATCTTTCAATATTGTTCAAATTCCACTCCGCAGAGAAAACTCGCCCCCTTAAATATGTTTTAAATTATTTTAGTTCCATTTTAACCGCTATTTTTATCGTTTTTAATAAGTCTGAAAAAATTTAGCATACAAAAAAGTTTTCACAATGTTTTCATTATTTTCTTATTTACGAAATTAGTACAAAAATAGATCGGGCTCAAATAAAACGTGATCAGAAATGATTATTAACAAATAATTGTACTTTTTTAAAAGAGCGCAGGCTTCTTTATGCAAGTCATCAACTCTTAATTAGTTTTATTATGTCCTCTCTTTAAAAAAAAACATTAAAACACAGATTTGGTATTAATGGTCTATTTTTGGAAAATTATTACAATTTTTTTGTTTAATTTCTACCATTTTTTACTTTTTTGCCATTTTGAGTTATTTTTCGATCATTGTTGTTGCACTACCGCATTCTACAGTTTACTTCGTCTTAGGGCTGGTTCATACTTATGATAAAACGTCCTTTGGACAAGCCTAAAAATAAAACGTCCCTCGGCCGGTCTTCCCACTCCATTTGTTCCACTCGTTTTTTCAATAACCTTAATTACGACGTTTTAAAAGCGTTCCCTTTAACAAATAAGGCAGCTAAAACAGGAAAGCCAGCAATTCCGGGAGCCATTTTTTTGTTTAATCTGATGATAGTCACTTCACTGTCACTTTGTTAATATCCTTTTTAATAATCAAATTAACAAAGCAAAATTGAATATCCTATTTAATATTCTGATGTAATATTATTATCATATGTTCAAAATCTTATGTCACAAATTATTATTACTAACATTACTATAACATTATTTTTACTCATATAATACTAATAACTTTTAAATAAAAGTAATGTAGTCAATGAAGTTAATAAATAAAAAGCCATAAAACTACACGACAGTTACTGCAAATTTGAAACAATGTCTAAAATTCTTAAAAAGTGTTTCAAAAATACTCCGCTGTTGGCGTTTGGAACGCAGTATTAAAAGTTGATTTTCAATTGCTGGCTTTCTTATTTTATCATAAAAGAGAACGCTACGTAGAACTTAAGGTTATAGGAAAAACGAGCGAATGAAACGGGGTTGGAAGACCGGCGGAAGACATGCGGAAACGCATGCTGGCTTTCAGCTGGCTCCCGAAATTGCTGGCTTTCCTGTTTTAGCTGCCTTATTTGTTAAAGGGAACGCTTTTAAAACGTCGTAATTAAGGTTATTGGAAAAACGAGTGGAATAAATGGAGTGGGAAGACCGGCCGAAAACCTGCGGAAGACATGCGGGAACGCATGCTAAAGTGTTTTTAATTGCGAGAGGCGGCGTGAACGCATGCTAAAGGTTTTTTTCAAAAACAAGCTTTTTATTGATTTAAAGTAATTAACACTTGCTCACCGCCTAGTTTTTAAAAAATTTTACTTAGGAAAAATTAAGAGTACCTTGTTACCACGACAGAATGAGTCGCGATTCATATCAAATCAATGTGACTCTGACTGATTGTGTCAGGATAATTATGATTACACTTGCTCACCATCTAATTTTTTAAAGATTTTACTTAAGAAAAATTAAGATTACTTTGTTACCACAACAGAATGAGTCGCAATTTATATCAAATCAATGTGACTCATTCTGTTGTGATAACAAAGTAATACTTTCTAAGTCTTTAAAATTAGATGGTGAGCATATTAATCATAATTATATAACACAATAATTAAAATTACATTAATTAATATAAAATAGCGAAAATCATTTATATTCACTGATTTAACAAGGTACTCTTAACTTCCTAAGTAAAATTTTTTTAAAACTAGGCGGTGACAAGTGTTAATTACCTTTAAATAAATAAAGCTTGTTTTTGAAAAAACCTTTCATGCGTTAGCGCCGCTTCTCATTAAAAACACTTTTTTATGCGTTCACATTTCGCACTCCCTTATTCACTCGTTTTTCCAATAACCTTAATTACGACGTTTTAAAAGGTTACTTTAATCAGGCAGCTAAAAGGCAGCTGAAAGCGGCATCCGTTTCCATGTCTTGCCGTTAGGACCCCCGTCACTACATTTCCTCTGAGTTACCCTTTAATTTCTACGTAGCGTTCTCTTTTATGATAAAATAAGAAAGCAGCGATTGAAAATCGAGCTTTTAATACTGCGTTCCAAAGCGGAGATATTTTGAAATTTTTTAAGAATTTTAAACATTGTTTCAAATTTGCAGTAACTGTCAGTGCATATGGCTTTTTATTTATTAACTTCATTGACTACATTTACTTTTTATTAAAAGTTATTTTAGTATTATATGAGTAAAAAATATGATGTTATAGTAAGATCATAATAATTTGTGACATAAGATTTTGAACATATGATAATAATATTACATCAGAATATTAAATCGATATTTCAATTTTGCTTTGTTAATTTGAATTGCTAAAAAAGAATATTAAAGTGACAGTAAAAATTGTCGTAGATTAAACGAAAAAATGGCTACAAATTGCACTTTCAGAATCAATGAGTGGACAAACATTATTTTTAGGCTTGTGCGAAGGACGTTTTATCATAAGTATGAACGAGCCTAAGAACAAATTGAACTGTAGAATGCGGTCATACAATGATCAAAAAATGACTCAAAATGGCAAAAAAGTAAAAAATGGTAGAAATTAAACAAAAAAATTGTAATAATTTTCCAAAAATCAACCTAATACCAAATTGTTTGTTTAATGTTTTTTTTTAAAGAAGAACATAATAAAAGTTTAAAGTAAGTTAGAATAGCATGAGAGCCTGCCGCTTTCTTTAAAAAAATTGCCTTAATAATCATTTTATCATAGCGGTTTTATTTGAGCCCCAATCTTATTTTTGTACGTTAGTAAATAATAATGAAAACATTGTGAAACTTTTTGTATGCTAATTTTTCAGACTTACAACGATAAAGACGGTTAAAATGGAACTAAAATAAAACGGCATACTACAGAGTGGATTTTAAACAATATTGAAAGATAATCCTCATTACATTCCCTTAAATTCGTCCCGCCGGTGGTTTTGACCTGTCCCGGAGTGGTTTTTTTTACATTATACTTTCAACACCCATCTTGCGATTGCGGAAATCTTAGCGGCTCTAAACTGAGATTTTGGTGCAATAAACGTAGGGTAACTGGGCTCGGACATCCGGCCAGCCTTAGTTCGGCGGGGTCTTGGCTTAACGCAAAAGAACTAGCACAAAAGTAACTGGATTAATGTTGAATAAAATATTTTTTGCAAAAGTTTTTTTATTTTTGTTATTCAACATTATCAACATTTTTATACAAAAAGTGATTTTTTGTGATTTTCTAATTTTTGCTTTGTGTTTAAACTGCATCATTTTAAAACGAAGCCGCAAAGAACCTAACATATCTTCTATTTAAGGCTCAAAGAAAGGAATTTTCATGTTTTGATATTTTATTCAAAATCATTTTGCTATGCGTTTAACTTTTGACTGCGCATTTTAAGATTCCGTTAATTTCGGCCACACTTCCTACAGTTTTTTGCTGTTTTTAAATATCATATTTATACAGGATTTTTTTTTGCTCGTTACTGTTTTGAGACGTTCTAAAATAAAAATTGAACAAAAAACAAATTGTCAAAATTTCATTTTTTAAGATTTTTAAATATAATTATTTAGAATTCTTTCTAATAACTATTAAAGTTCGCAAACATATATATATACCTAAGTGTAAATTTGCAACCTTTTAGAATTTTTTTATATTTCGTAAGCAAATTTATGCACCATGTTTTGTAGGTGGCCGAAATAAATGGCACACGGCCTTCGCCGCTTTAAAAAGTTTAAACTTTCACTGTTTAGTGTGACAGAGAGTATTAAAAAAATTTTGCACTGTAATAACAAATATAGCTATTGTTTGGATTTTTAGGCCAATTTCACCCTGATAGAATAAGGTCTTGGTCAACATCCGCATCTCGGCCGTGGGCCTGTTGCCATGGTGGGGTATGATAGCTATATAGCTATACATATAGCAATGACGAATTATTATTTGTAGTTATACGTAGGGTAGCTGACTTAAATTTGGCCAGCTTTAATTTTGGCAACCGGCTGTTGTTTTTGCCATTTGTAAAGTTATGAAATAAACTGCGTATACCCAGATAGCTAATATGTATCTAGCCATATGCAGTTCATTTCATAAATTTAAGCATGGCAAAAATAGCAGCCGGGCGGGGGTCGCAATTTCCATAATGTACAGCAAGGCAAAAAGTGACAGATAGTGACTAAAACTAAGACGGCCTATTCCGCATAAGACGTTTGTGAATTTTCATTTTCAAATCTGCGGTATTTGTAAATTACATAAATCGAGAATGTATTATAGTGTTGGGCGGAGGTATTCTGCGTCCCCCCCCCCCGGTTTTAAATTGCAAAACGGGGGGGGGCAGGAGGGGGCGACCGTTTTGAAACGAGAAAGCGATGAAACGGGGGGGGGGCGAGGAGAAAAAGAGAGAAAAGGAGAAAAAAAGAGAAAAAAGAAGGGAAAGGGAAAAAGGAGGCGGAAAGTTTTGAGATTAAAAATAGGTCTAAAATGGCTTAAAATACATTGGAAAATAGGCTCCAAAACTGCAAAAAAAGTCGGCGAATAATGACAGCATCGTGTGTGAGTGGGCGCTTTTTTCGTTTTTTGGCGGGGGGCACGATAAAACGGGGAGGGGGGGCAAATCCTCCGAAACGAGGAGGCATTGGGTTCCGTACACATATGTATGTTATTATATATGTATGTTATTATATATGTATATATATATATATGTATGTTATTATATATGTATATATATGGCGAACATTCGGTCAGCCGAAGATGAAATAACGTGGCTGGGACATATCGGTCATAGGCAGTGCGCCTTTGGATTCATCAGTAGAGGGGAAGTGGCAGTGCATCCCCAGTCTCGAAATTTCGGGACCCCCGACTAGACGAAAATTTTTTTTTATCCAGGAGGGGCTCCGCCTAAATTTCCAATTTTTTATATTTCAGAAAGAAAATAATCTGACCCCCCTCCGCGGAAAATTTTTAGGTACTTTTTTTATACTAAATTTTCTCATTTAACTTGATTTTTTAAGCACAGTATTCCTGTTTTTTTACACCCCTTTTTACACCAGGAAATGCGCTTTTTATTTAATAAAATGTAGTATTATCCCTATAAAAATGAACCATTTTTTAAGTTATTTATGGTTGAAAACTGTTTTGCTTTGGACACCTGACCCCATCTGACCCCCCTCTAGATTTCGAAATTTCTCGCACCGGGTCGAACTCCCCCTCAAAAAGCTAGGGGGGGGGGGGTACGGACCCCCTGGGACCCTCCTCCTAGAATTCAAAATTCGATTTACCCCGGACAACCGCCCCCCCTCCCCCCCAACTAGGCTTCCCGGACCGTACACACGGGTTCCTGGATTACAAGTCGAAAAACCTTTTATATATTTATTTTTCAAAAAATAAGCGGAGATTTGTAAAATGAGATTTTACGAAGGTTTTTATGAAACAGGCCCCTTGACCCGATTTTAAGTCAAATCGTCATTACTAAGGCAAAAAAAAAAGACCACTGCCATTATTGAATACACGTGACTGTGACTCAGCTATGTAGGAAAAAAAAATATAAAAATATTTAAATTTAGGCCCAGACACACATATTTTTATCAAACTGTGGGGTTATTTTTCCGTCGTGACGACAAAAGTGGTCTGCAGAGATTGTGCCTCTGATGAATTTCGAGCCTTTGAAAAAATAACTATACAAATATAATAATTGTAAACATTGTCATTGAATTTTCAAAAAATAATCGCAATACCATATTTAGGTTACCCTGCAAGCTGGTGCGGCTCCTTTAACATTTTTGATCAGAGGCACACCGGGAGGCTTTATGAAAGATATTACTCGCCCCGGGGCTAAATGTAGCGAAAATTATTTGAAATTTGGGGGTGGGGATTGAAGGGATGCAGGGTCCGCCGTTTCCCAAATATTATAAAATATGTCACGAAACTAAAACTCGAATTTCAGCAGAAATCCCCTTTTCACTGGACTCCCTGTGGGATCCCCCAGTATACTAAAATCATGTTGTATTTTATTGCTGCTTAGTAATCCTATTCAATGTGTCAGGTAATACTAAAAAAAATTGCTACACTAAAAAATTAATTTTCAGCGGTTAACAAATTATTAACAAGAATACCGCATGGTATTTTCCAATGTGTTTTGATTCACCGTTTTTCAAAACCAAACATTTCTATTGGACATAACTAATAACAAATAATCCAATAATGGCGAACAAATGCACCAACTATAAAACACAAATTAAAAGTTGTTTTTTGGATAAATTGTACTCATTTAATACTTTTGAATTGAACCAAATTTAAAACCAAAGTTTTTTGGGCACCTAGCATGATGATTTCTATATTAAGTTTTATTAATATCGTCCCAATAAAAAAATTTTCTTTTTTAAAAAATGGTGTATACAACATTATATTTCTCGTTAATAACTCATTCGTTCATTTTTGGTGTAATTTTTCGATTTTTTTTTCAGTATAATCGATTAATATTAATTAAAACACAAAATAAAATGCAGCGTCTATCCACCTTTAAAGGCTGATTCATGCTTATGACCAAACGTCCCTTCGGACGAATTAAAGGACAATTTTAGAAAAGCTAACAAAACGTCCCTTTTTGGAATTTCAAAACGTCCTTCAACTTTTACCTTTGGAGAAAGTATGAATACTAACTTGAAATTTGAAGAGAAGTACATAGACGAAAGGGGGAGGGGGTATGGTGCGCCCCACCTGGAATTTTCAGCCTCTCCCAAATTTTCAAACTCTCCCCCTGAACCCCCCCTCTAGATTTTAAAATCCCCCTCCCTTCGATTTTCAAGTACTTTTTTTATACTAAATTTTCTTAAAAAACGTGAATTTTAACACAAATTGATGTTTTTACACCTTTTTTATACCTAAATATCGCTTTTTATTCAATAAAATGTAGTATTATCTTATAAAAAAACTATTATTTAAACTTTTAATGATTTAAAACTTTTGCTTCGAGTTGGACCCATCTGACCCCGTTTTCAAATCTTCCACCTAGGGGGGTTCGGGGTTCCCTTTTGAAATGTACCGGGGTAAAAACCCCCTAGCTTTTTGACCTGTTCCATTATAAAGAAGTATGAACATGTTGTCCTTTGGGATTTGTCCCAAAGGAAGTTTTGTCGTAGTCAACCCAGCCTTAATAGTTTTTTTGGGCGCTGATTTTTTTAAATATTGTAAAATTGTTCACCGTGGCACCCGGTTACAGTAGTTAACAAATAGTATATTTGTTAGTTTCAAAAAGTAAAAATACAGAGATGGCAA
>JASAMX010029980.1:0-10332 GCA_030248175.1 Microlaimidae sp. YZB2_3 | reverse complement strand
AGTATTATATATTTTTGCTTTAATAATGTTTTTCACTATCAAAATTTTTAAAGCAGAAGAAAAAAAAAATGAAATCATGGCTTATAAATTTATTGATTCTATAAGTACTGACTGAAAATTTTTTTATAACTTCATCTCAGACGCAGAAAAAAACGAAAAGATAATTTTTGTTTTATGAGATTTTGATCAAAAACTTAATTAACAAAAAGAAAACGAAATTTATATAAAAATTGAGAGGGATAAAGGTAGAACTCGCTTCCATAATTGATTGGGCTGAATGAAATATTAAATAATTTTAAATCAGGGTTAAATAAATTAACTTTTTTGTGATTATCAAAAAATAATTGCTGATTACTGCTGTTTTTTTATTTGTTTGTTACTGTTTCTATCGTTTTTTTCTTTAGTTTCCCCTTGGTTTATTTTTGATGGATACAGTGAAAAAAATTATTGAATTACAGATAATTGCATAATATATATTGCACAGATTGTATTTTGTATTTTGTTTATTATCACGATTTAGGTAGAATCTGACCCGTCTCTTTTGGATTCCACCGTGCGAACAGCTCCCTCTGAACCGGGGGTTCACATAACAGCGGCCACCATGCTGTACGAAGGCGACATTCTTCTCACAGAAGAACAAGCGTTGGCTATTCTTTACGATATAAATAATTTAAAGGACGTTTTTCGCATAGAAACGTTCTGCGATGCTAAATTTACTACAAAGCAGTCCAGTTTTTAAACAACTACTGAGAACGCGAAGTAAAAGAAAACTTTACGCCAAAACTAGCGCAAGATGGAGCAAATTTCCGATCCCATATCTGTTTGGCAGCTCTATCAGTAAGTTTTTGGAAACTTAGAACCTGCATAAATTCATAATAAATATAATTGAAGTTCCTAGATCGCGGGTCATCAAGTTTGGAATTCGATAGCAAACTAAGTTTTAATAATCATGTAGATCACCAACACAAATTCGAGAAAGTGATTGGCAGAAGTTCAGTCAGTAAAAGAAAAACAGGGTCCAGGGAAATATTTTAAAAAATATTTAACTAAAAAAATAGGGTCCAAGGAAATATTCTAAGATTTTATATTTAAAATATTTTTGCGGTTTGAGCCTGTAAAATTATGTATTTAGATAACTTTTATCGAAATAATTTAATCCAAATAAATGATGGCTTCAACACTATATAAATATTAAGTATTTCCTGTTATATAGCCAACTAATTACATTTCTTTATGATTATTCGTGAGCTATATAAATATGTTAAATAGGATTATTACTACTAGAGATGTTCACCGGAGCCTAGAGCTCCGACACCTCGTTGTATTAAAATAAAATCAACACCATTTCCTTCAACTACATTATTCCGAAAATAATAAAAAATAAAGCCTTATTATCTATGTCATATTAGAAAAGCGAAAAAAGTTTACCTTATGATTATTGCTCAAAATTCTTGTGTGTTTGAATCTTGACTTTTTAAACATGGATATAATTTTCTTATTTAAGAATTAAAAACAAACATATAAAAATAATTTAGGTTAGATTTATAGCTTTTGGCTAAAAGTATTTTTTATATGTGCCATATTGAATTGTGCTTTCAGTGCTGAGCATTTGGCTTTGTGTTTTATTTTTAAGCTAAATAAACTAATATTAAAATTAAATATTAATCTCGTAATGAGAAGCTTGTTTGTCACATATCGTCGCACATATCTTGTCTGGTATAAATTTGTGGAATTTTGGAGCTTTAAAAACAGTAAGTTTAGAGCATTTTGAATGTTTGCATGCTTGACCGTATGTTTGTTTGCTAATTGAATTCTTAAAAATTCTTTTCGTACACTTTTATTCAAAAGTTTTAAGGTTTAGGACGATTACACTCATCAAAAATAACCATATTATAATTTTATTGATAATTACCAGGGGCAAACTCCGCGGTATAGTGAAAATATGTGCCGGTGTCGCGGGATATCTTTTCCCCCCTTCTTTTTTCCCCCCGGAAGATCTATCCCGGTAAAAAGCCAGGATAATTTTTCCCCCCGGAAAAACCATCCCGCTAAAACACCCGTTAATTCTTTCCCCCTCGGTAAATTCTTTCCCCCCGGAAAGACTATCCCGGTTAGAAACCGGGATATTCTTCCCCTATTTTATATTGTTGTTCGTTTGTTTATGAATTTTAGCTTGGTTTTAAGGTTTTGCTTAGGCTGCTTAGGGAAACTAAGGTTTAAAATGGTTAAGGTAGTTCATGGGTTTTATTTCAATAATTTTATAAATTTATGAAAGTATCATGATAACAAAATATTCATTTTAATTTAATGACGTGTTTTTGAAGAATGCGCAGAATTAATATTATAAACTTTATGCAAATTTTTGAAGGGGGGAAAGAATATACCGGTAAAAATTTTCCCCCTGATTATAACGCTAAAATAGAAAATTACAAACAAAATTAAAATCGTGAGTAAACATGTTTTAATGGAATTTATTACACAAAAATCCCGGGATAGTTTTTCCGGGGGGAAAAACTATCCCGGGATAGTTTTTCCGGGGGGAAAAATTTTTAGGGGGGAAAGAATATCCCTTGACACCGGCCCGTAGTTTTAGCCTTGATTTTAAATACTTTAATCCCAACGGATCTTTACGGGAAATAGCTTAAAATGACGGCCAAGCGAATCCTGACAAAAATAGTGTTTCAAATTTTAGAATTTTTTTGGTCTTCATTTTTTATTTTAGGTCTTTTAGGCGGTTGGCCGAAAATTTAAATGATAGAAAATTGCGCAAAATTATTGAATTTTTGAATCCAAAAAAAAAAAACATTTTGAGCTTCCTACTACATAATTGGGGTTATATTGCATTAACTTTTAAAAAAACTTTGTCCATTATCATCACCGAATGGGCTGTAATAATACCACTTTTTGTGCCACTTTTTTTACTCAAAATTTCGAAAAAAATAGGACATAGCTTATTAATGCATTGTGAGCTTCATACTTATCCGAAACTAATAAATTATTTATCACCTGATAGAAGAGAAAATTTTCTATTTTATAGGTTCAGTTTTTTTATAAAAATATTTTTTTACATTTTTTATGACACTTTGAAAATTGTTAAAATTTTCAAAAAATTTGCCTGATTTAAAAAATTTGCAAAAAATTCAAAATTTAAGCTACAAATTTGTATAATTTAAAATAGAGTAAGATTACATAAAAATTAATTTCCGTAAAAACAGATAAAAATACAAAAAGAATTTTACTACTAAGAATTTAATATTGACTAGGTAAATTTATATGAAAGGAAACTATATAATATACAAAAACATACAAATAAAGACAAAAATTGTCCTTTCGAGTTTAAACCTTTGTTTTATCGCAGATTTGTCGACGATTGTTTTGTTTTATTTCGTAGTGAATGTCATGTTGAGCCTTTTCTTAAGTTTTTAAACTCTCGTCATAATTCTATTAATTTTACTTTAGAAAAAGATGTTAACTCTGTCTTATCGTTTCTTGATATGTGTGTAATTAAGGATGAAAACACTTTTACCACTTCTGTTTACAGAAAGCCTACCTTCAGCGGCGTTTATTTTATCTAATTATAATAGTTTCATTCTTATGTGTTTTAAAGTTGGTCTTATATTTAGTTTGTTAACTCGTTCGTTTCGTATTTCTTCATCATATAAGCTTTTTCATATGGATTTGCAAGTTTTAAAGTCTTTTTATGTAAAAATGGTTATTCACTTAGTTTTATTGATAGTTGTGTTAAGAAATTTTAAGATAAAGTGTTTAAGTTTAACCAGTAAGAAAATTTTATCGGTTGAGAAATTGCCAGTTACCATTGTTTTACCTTATTTAGGGCTTGGTTCTGTACATATAAATGCTAAATTGCGTAAGCTGTTTTATCGACATTTTCCTCAGGTTGGTTTGAAATTGATTTTTAGGTCTAGTAAACGTTTAATTGATTGTTTTATGTTTAAAGATAAAATCCTTAACAATCTGAATTCTAATGTAGTATACAATTTTCGTGTAGTGGCTGTAAAACCACTTATTGCGGGTGTACTACCCGCCACCTTGGCATTAGAATATCAGAACACTTCGGTATTTCATCTAAAACTAATAAACCTATCATACCTAAAATTTCAGCGGTCCATGATCATATATTAAGTTGTGATAAAATTGTTAATCTACCTTCTTTTTCTGACTTTTGTGTAATTGCCACTGCGTCTAATGAGTTTGTTTAAAAATTAGAGAGTCTATATGTATAGGCACCTTGCACTGGAACACGGTTTATACATGAAGTATGCAATATACATAAGTGTCACCATAATGGATATTTACCGTATCTCCTACTTATCTTTCGTAGTATGCAGATCAACGGATCAAAAGCGCGCGAAATTTCGATCGGTTGATCTGCATACTACGAAAGATAAGTAGGAGATACGGTAATTATCTATTATGGTGAGGCTTATGTATATTCCATACTTGATGTAGAAACCGAGTTCCAGTGCAAGGTGCCTATACATAGGGATAAGCGTGTTTTAAATAAAGATCTTCAGAGCACTGAGTTATAGTTGTTTTAATAGGTTTTGTATTGTTTTATTGTTTTTTTTTCGCGCGTTTTTAAGTTTTTTGTCCTATCCATTTTTGTAAGAACTTGTCTCTTAATTGCGCAGTTTTATTGAAACCAGTTTTGTATTACATTTTTTGGTATCAGGAGATTAGATCGTCAAATACTAGATCGTTGGAGATTAGATCTGAAAGACAATAGATCGTTGGAGATTAGATCGCTGAAAAAAAACAAAACACTGCAAAAATGACATAATTGTTTAACAAATCATTATTTTTTAAAAACCAATTGATATATAAAGTAAATTTTATTCAAAAAATTCGATTAAAATATATTTTTGGTAGATTTTCTGCTGATTGATTCGAAGCCATTTTTTTCGTTAATTAGTGATTTGATGTGGTATTTTCTCTTTCAAAAGACGAGTATCTTATTTAAATAATGACATTAAAAAAATATAATTTGTTAGGGGTAACCTACCTGGGTCGGGTACCCCGAGAGGTTAAAGGGGGTCAATTTTACGATTTTTGCTAAAATTATTTGTGTTGGGGGTAGCAATTGCATATTTTGGTATCATGCTCAAAAACTGTTTAAGCCACAGGCTTGAGACCGGGGGATTTATGCGAAATTTTAAGCTCTACATTTTGGTAATAGTCCCAAAAAAAAAAATTTTATGCCTTAAGGCACTGGAATGGCTGACCCCTAAAAATGTGCCATTGAGCCACCAGGATTGTGCTGACCTTTGGGCAGCACCTAACGGGCCTACGGGTTCCACTACCACCTAAACCTGGTTGCTGGATCTTTTCTTTTATAGAAATGTGTCCAGCGTGGCATGGCTAGAGTGTTTGTTGTTGTACGTCGGCAACACATGGCAGTTTTCCATCTAGCAAACCAGTGGACAAATACACCTCTTCTTATTGTGTGGAGTTTGTACCACTGGCCTTGCAGGAACACCTATACTGACCATGTACGACGTTATATAGTAAGATCAATATTAGGCGCGACTTAAAAAATCCTTTAGACAAAGACCTCGGAATGGGTGAACACTGCATGTAGTGAACACTCTAGCGGTAAAGGATGCCAACATCGTTATTAATGTTGGACGAAGAGTCTTAACCATAGGGGTGAAACATTTTCGCCCCTCCTGGCTTGTCTTAGCGCCTGCCCATTGCATAATCTGCATAGGGAAGATAAGTTTCAGGTTATCAACAACAAACAACAACAACCCCTAAAAATAAAACTTTTAACACAATCCTTCTACATAGGCGAATAATATATTATTTTAGAGCTCTCCGCGTGCTGATTTTAAAAATATAAACAAATTTGCTCTAAATGGTCGGATAATCAAAATACAGACCCCTTTGTACCCCCAAAATTAGTAAGGGGTGATCTTTTGTTTTTATTGTTAATAAGCCGTGTTTATATTTGTTTAAAAGCTCTATGCGTGCTGATTTAAAAAATATTATTTTAGGTTTAAATTTTTTATGTTTACCCGGTTACATACCCCCAAATACCCCCTAATTTGAAAAATGGTAATTTTGTCTTTTTTTTTTCATTTTAAGTGACGTGTTTATACTCATATGAAAGCTCTCGACGTACTGATTTCAAAAGTATATAGTTTACTAGATTTTTTCAGTTGTGGCCAATTTCGCACCCATCAATGTACCCCCTAAAATTCTCAAGAGGTGATTTTATTATAATACCGTCTTGTTTGTACTCATATCAAATCTCTCAACACGCTGATTTTAAAAAATTATTTTTAACTCGATTCACCCAATGGTTACCATTTTTACAACCCACAATTTACCCCCAAAAATTTTTAGGGGGTCATTTTTTTATATTTATTATAATACCGTCATGCTTGTATTCATATCAAAGGTCTCGACACGCTGATGTCAAAAAAAAATTTTTTTAACTCGATTCACCCAATGGTTACCATTTTTGCAACACATAATGGATCCTCAAAAATTTTTAGGAGTACATTGTGGGTTGTACAAATGGTAACTATTGGGTGAATCGAGTTAAAAATAATTTTTTTGACAAAATATGCACTTGCTACCCCCATACAAAGAATTTTAGCGAAAATCGTAAAATTGATCCCCTCTCTTTAACCTCTCAGGGTAATTGCCCCTAAATTTGGAGGGTTTTGGGGCTCACTCCCTAAAATTAAAAAAAATTTTTTTCAGGAGGTAGTCAAAAGTACAAGGACCTTAACGCGAGATATTTGTATATTGATCGCGGCGCCTTCAAAAGTTATAATAGCTCAAACAAAATTTTTTTTCTCAAAATTTTCTTAGAATCGCTAAAAAACGTTTTAAAAAAATTGTGCTTCTTCATTACTGAAATAAACTAAATTTAAAAACTTTTGTTTTTAACTACTTTAACAACGTTTCTGTAAAATTTTATGAATATTTATGCGTTTCTTAACTGATTCTTACGATACATGTATTATTTGACTGTAATTATTTTTAATATTTGTTTTTATTGATTCAGAAATGCAATGTTCATATTTTTTTTCTCATTATAAAACGTCCACAATATTTGTTTTATGAAATGACAATTTTTATCATTACAAACTATTGTATATAATTTTTTAAATCAAACAACTGGAATTTGGTGTTGAAAAGCTTTACATTATATATATTTTACCTTAATCAGGATTTCGCGCCACCGCTGCTTAGTGTTAAAGTCCGCGCCCGCTTGGCAATCGGCACCCAGTTTAACACTGAGCAGCGGTGGCGCGGAGTTTCTTCTGTGGATCCGCAGCGGAAAGAATCCTAAAGGGTTAAACCAAATAAAATCAGGAAATGGTTTTTAAAATTTTTACTTTTTAGTTAGCGGAAAAGAACACAACGCATAAACTTTTATATTCTAAAATAATTAATTAAAAGATAAAAACGTAATTTCAAAAAACGTAATTTCGTTTCGAAATAGTTTTAAACCATAATAACTTTAATAATTGTTCTTTTTATAGGATAATACCACATTTTATTGAATAAAAAGCTATTCTGGTATACAAAGGGCGTAAAACATAAAATTGTGTTAAAAATTCACGTTTTTAGAAGAAAATTTAACATAAAAAAGCACCTAGAATTTTAAAAACTTTAAACTTTAAAAATTTTAAACTTTAACACACCCGAAAGGCAAGGGGGGGTCGGATTTTATATTCTAAAGGGGAGGGGGGTAGGGGTAAAAACATTAGAAAATTTTGGAGGGAGAGGGCCTTCGAGAATTTCAGGGGGGCACTACATTAAGGATAAGGGGGTGAACCCCACTCTCCCCCTTTTTTTCACCTATGGTCGCACCTAGAACGATTAAACCTAACAACATAGATTAAACACATTATGGTGCCTTCAGCCCCAGAGTGGAGCTCCGATTTTCTTCCTCTGGAGATTCAGAGCTCCATATTTTTTAAAACTATTTTTTCTTAATTTATGAAAAATAAAAAAACTGTTGCAAAACGCATATTGACTAATTTACAACTAGTAATGTTCCCCGGAGTTCCGAGCTCTGGAGCTCCGGAGTGGAGCTCCGTTTTAAGGAGCTCCGAAAAAAACAAATAAAAAATAAAAACTTAACAAATGATAAAATATACAGTATCACCTTATCTCCTGATATTTTATCCATTAAAACACGTGTATAATGAATAGATATTGACATCGATTTGCTATTAATAATCTAAAACATTGTTAAAAAATATTGTGCTTCTTAATTTGTAAGCTTTAGTTTTTGGCTATGACCACGTTTTTGCAGTTTTATGAATAATTATATGCAGTTTTAATTGATTCTAAAGATATGTACATACCACGTTTTTTGACAGTATTTTATTTTAACATGCGTTTTTTTTATTCAAAGATACTATGTTCATATTGTTCTTTTCATTATTAAACGTAAACGCATAAATCTTCCGGGGGAAGATCTATTCTAGAGCGCATTAGAATATATCTTCCGGGGGGAAGAAAAATAGGAGGGAAGATCTATTCTGCGACACCGGCACATATTTTCACTATACCGTGGAGATTGCCCCATCCCCTGATAATTACAAATGTATTTATTGTTATAATTTAGGAAAAACTGTAAAACAAAATATTTACGATGCTATTGATTTTTGGTCAAATCACACTTGCATCACTTACAAAGAAATGGAAAATGCCGAAGAAGCAGAAGGAGAAAGTTATATTGAGTTTTTCAAAGGATTAGGGTGAGATATACCCATTTTTAACGTATATTACCAATTAAAATGAGACATTATTTGTCTAAATCAAAAGCAAAAATAAATAAAAAAGCTTTGGCTTTACACAAAAAAATCAATTTTTCAAAAGTTTTACATTTTTATTCTGCTGAAAATTTTAGAAAGGTACACGACGGTATTTTAAGGTCTCGAAAAGAATTTTCATATAGAAACAAACATTTAAAAAACAAACATTCATAAACCTATGTTTTTAAAACATATTTTACTATAAATCAGATTGGTTTAGAGTTATGAATAGGGAACTTGGAGTCATCGGAAATGTTTGGAACTGAGAGCTGTACAAACAGGAGCCATAAAGCCCAAAATAAAAAAAATGATTAAGCTTTAGTATTAGCTACGGCGAAAGCGAGGAAAGAAGTTTTAGCGATTTGAAACTTTCGACTCCAGAGACCAGCTCCAAAAACTCCCATTATAAGAAGTTTGCCAAATTAAAAAATCCGCCAGTCTTTACGTATATAATTTTGCAGATGCTCAGAAGCAATAAATCCGCAAAAGTTCCATTGAGAATTTATTTTTTTTAATGGTTTAATTATATCTGGCGGACCGCGAAAATCAGAAAGCAGACATGAGCGGACCAATTAAAATTGTGCGGTTATGGCGTTTAAAAAAACAAATAAGAACGCTGAACTTTTTTTAATTCCACTTTTTTTTAAAACAAGTAGCCCGTGTCAGCCATACGGCTGACAAATAAATTTTCCTGTATTTTTCAGATTCATTTGCTAACTTTTTTTTAAATTCAACCCTTCTATGATATTCTCTGGACTGCAGAGCTTTGTAATGATATTTCATTTAATCCAATTTGTTTTGTGGTTGGGGAGACGGGTCCGTTTTCTTTTTGGTGATAATGTGTTGTCCAGCATAAAGATTCCATGTTAAGTTTTAATAATTTCCACCCCTCTTATGACAATACTCCCTGCTTTATAAGCTTTTCAATGATATTTTATTTAGCCCAATTTTTTTGTGGTTGGGGAGAAAGATCCATCCCGTTTTTGGCAAAAAATTGTTGTCCAGCATAAAGATTCGGATGTTTATGTTTTTTTTATATATTCAACACTCATTATAAAACTCCCCAGACGGTGAGTTTTGTAGTGATATTTTATTTAGCCTAATTTGTTCTGCGGTTGGGGAGCAGAGTCCTTTAGTGAATATGTTGTCCAGCATAAAAATGTCCATGTTTATTTTTGTGAAAAAAAACATCCTATTTTGGCTTTCCATTGACTAATTACTCTAACCAATAAGTTTGAGCCAATTCAAAGACAAAAATTTTGTCAATTTTAAAAAGTCCATAGGACCCCCTTTTTGTGAAAATGTGTTGTCCAACCTAACGATGTCCTTGCGATTTTTTGTTAATTTTCAAGCCCTTTTATGACATTCCCTGGTATTTAAGCTTTGCAATGATATCTCATTTAGCCTAATCTATTCTGGGGCCTGAGAGTGGGGTCCCTCCACTCTTTCTTTAGTGGTAATATGTTGTCCAATATAAAAATGTCCATACTCATCTTTGCAAACAAACAAAATGTTCTGGTTTTCCATTGAC
>JASAMX010029978.1:0-14367 GCA_030248175.1 Microlaimidae sp. YZB2_3 | reverse complement strand
TCAACGCTATCCGCCACACTTTTAAAATAATTATTTTCGGCATGTTCCCTCATATTCTCCACCTCCATTCTTCTAACCCATCTCCTCCCCCCCCCTTCTCCACCTTTTCTGTACCAACTCCAAAAAATTTCAACATTTCTTTTTTTCCGTAATGCTAGCACAATAATATAATGTAATCAAAATGAATATTTCTTAAGTCTCAATTCAATTTTTACGATTTTATGGCACTTTTGCGAACATTTTAAAGCTTGCCCCCTTCCTATTTTGTAGATCTATCTCAAATTCAAATGTTTCAAGGCATTGTTAAAAATTTCGGCAACCACAGTCGCATTTCGGCCTTTACCTTGTGGCAAATATACCCTTAAGGTCTCTCCGGACAGTTTTTATTGCGGAGCGTTCAGGTGGCCGGAAAAAAGGTGGCCGAAATTAAGTCAGTTACCCTAAACCAATTGCAATAAAGAGCAAAAATTACACATTTTTATTTACACACAATTTACTTTTGAATTATTATACTTATAGAGTATTATAATATTTTAAGATATTCAAATGACGAAAATTTGACTAATTGGCGAAAAGCAGGCAACAAATCCTGTTTACAACAATGATATTTTTTGAATTTAAGTGAAATAAATTTTTGAAATTATAAAAAAAAAAAAAAACCTTTTAAAAAAAATTGTGGCCAAATATGTTTTATGTGGGAATCGATCTTGGGACCTTCAAAAATTTGACGACGCGCTAACCGACTATGCCACTGCTACCATGGGTTGATAAGCTCTAAAAGCATTTATAAACAAACCCTCTGAAAAAATTGATAAAACGCACGACGCACGACAAAACTATTTACGTGTTAAAAAATACAAGGGTCATTTCACGTGAAACCAACCAATATTTTGAACAAAAAATACCTTCATCTTTTTAATTTTGTTTAAAATTGGTGTGAAAGTAGCTACTATAGAATGATGCTTATATGCAAAATTTTACACTCCTAGACCCAGCGGTTCCTGAGATATGACCCCTGAAATTTTGGTTTTCGGGACCAATTTCGGAAAACCTGTATACTTTTGACAAGATATAACTGAAGAATGACCATAAGCTACCCCTATGTTATTATATTCGTTTGAAAGCTAATAAACTGTTCTATCGTTTAAAAATGACAAAAACATGGCATTTATTGGAAAAAAATTGAGTTATTATAAAATTAAACAAATAAATCGCACATACTCAAAAACTTATCATTTTATTTTGCTAAATATTTAACAGCTTCTAGATGCAACTCTTTTCTACCTTTGTTTTCAATTTTAGCAATGGTTCTTTTTTAGTTGGCGTGTTCTGGTTGTTTTAGTCATCAGAATCAAGTACAAGCAAATTACGGAATTGCGGTTTTTTTCTTTTTCTATTATATAAAATGATTTATTTATCAATTGTTTTTAGTATTGAATTACTACTTAGTTTATTGTTGGCAGTTATGAACTTTTTTTGTTGATCCCAATAAATTATGAAAATTTGTTACAAAAGAAGTAAAATTTTAAATATAAATTACAGGTATTTTACAGTCAATCTACAAAGAAGTCTATGATTTTTGCATGTTAATGGACAGAGAAGTGAAATTATAAAAAGTAAGAAAAAGGAAAAAATAAATAATTGCAGAATTACTAATTACTAATTGAGAAGTATTGCAAAACGATAATGTTTTTTTGATTAAATATTTAAATACATAATCATGGAGAAAAAACAAAAAGATCTTGAAATTTTTAATTATGCCAAAAGATGTGCTGATCCACATGGATTTCATGGAAAGACAATAATAAAAACCTCCTTACGTTCTGTAAAACCAGAAGATGTTAATGTTCCTGGCTTATAAAACCCTCTTAAAGTTGGAATGAAAATTTGCACAAGATGTCAAAAAAAAACTACACTACATGATGAGGAAACAAAGACACCCAGCATTGTGGAAAGTTCAACTGATACACCTCTCTCTACAAGCGATGAAGATTTGGTTCCTGGAGTATCCACAACAAGCAAAATTCAGATTTTGCCTGAACACGCTGACGAAATAAATGAAAGCCTACAAACATTTGGAGTTCCAAAAAAGCCATTGATACCTCATCAAAGGTTGTCAGAACCCTTCAGTACATGACGGAACATAAGCTTAGAGAATCAGGAGAAAAAATAGACAAATCAAAACAATCAGATGGAGATGAAGTTATTTTGCAATTAAAAGAAAAATTTAAACAATGTTCATCTCGAGATGAAAAGTTCCGCATTTTAACAACAACTCCTCGAAGTTGGACTATTGAAAAATTACAAATAGAATTTAATATTGGTAATTTTACAGCTAGAGAAGCCAAAGAACTTCAAAAACAAAAAGGTATCATGTCAGAACCTGAAACTCGAACTGGAAATTTATTGTCAGAACAAACAATTGCCAAAGTCAAAGACTTTTACTATGATGATAATGTTAGTCGCGTAATGCCAGGCAGCAAAGACACAAAATCTGTAAAAGTTGGTCAAACAAAAGAAAAAAAAATTAATTCTGTGTAACCTGGTGGAAGCTTATAGAAGTTTTAAGGACCAATTTCCAAATTGGAAAATAGGTTTTACGAAGTTCACACAACTTAGTCCAGCAGAGTGCATTATAGCTGGAGCAGCTGGGACGCATTCGGTGTGTGTCTGCACTATTCACCAAAATATAAAGCTAATGATTCTTGGAAGCAAACTAGATAAACTAACAAAAGATGAGCAAGTAAAACTAACATATTCAGACTGCTTGGCTGCAATTGTGTGCAAACCTTCTGAGCCTTCATGTTATCTTGGAACATGCCAATAATTGCTCAAATTGTCAAATTTTCAAAAAAAACTTTTGGACATAATTCAAGAGGATGATATTGAGTATAAACAATGGAAAACCACAGATCGATTGGAAATGGTTCATTGTGTTGATCCCAAGGTTTTCATTGGAATAATGCCCAAGCCACACTGCATCCGTTTGGTAAAGGTAAAGATGATAAAGATAAAGGTAAAGATAATAAAGATAATCAATGGTAAAGATTTACATTGTTTGTATTTTTGTTTAGTTTTTAATTACTTTAAGATCTTTTCTTTTTTTTTAAATTAACACCTCTATGTGAATTAAAAACATAGATGAACAAGGGGGGATAGGGTGGGGTCCACCCCCCCTAGCCTTGAAATTTTGGGGCCCCCCCTAGAAAAAAAATCTAGGGGGGCCCCCTCCCCCTAAATTTCTGAATTTTTTACTCCTGACCCCCCTCTAGATTTTGAAATCTGACCTCCCCCCCTCCCCCCTCAGGAAAATTTTAGGTACCTTTTTTATACTAAATTTTCTTCCAAAAACGTGAATTTTCGTCACATATTCATGCTTTTACACCCTTTTTATACATGAATATGGCTTTTTATTCAATAAAATGTAGTATTATCCTATAAAAAGAACAATTATTAAAGTTATTATGGTTTAAAACTGTTTTGCTTTGGACACCGGACCCCACCTGACCCCCCTCTAGGTTTCAAAATCTTCCACCCTGGGTCGACTCCCCCTAAAAAGCTAGGGGGGTTCGACACCCCCCCCTAGGACCACCCCTAGTTTTTGAAATTTCATTTACCCGGGGTAAACACCCCCCCCCCTAGCTTTTTGACCGTGTTCATCTATGATTAAAAATAATAATTTTAGGTATTTGGCATACATGGGCAAGTTGGTCCGGAGTGGGGGGGGGGTTAAACCCATACATGGGCAAGTTGGTCCGGGAGTGGGGGGGGGGGGTTAAACCCCAAATTAGGGGGGGGGGGTTAAAATCCGAGAAACGCAAAATACCCATATCGTTTTTTTTTTCTGGAGTGCATTTTACCCATATCGTTTTTAGATTTTGAAGGAAAAATAGGTTAAAAACACTAATTTTAGGTCAAAAAGCCCTTTTTATTGCATTTTTGAGCTTTTTATTGCTTAAAACATTCATTTTGACCTCAAAACTTAAGTTTGGAGGCAGTTAGAAATCATTTTAAAGACATTTTTTTTCTTCATTTTTCCAAAATTGGGGGGGGGTTAACTTTTTCTCCCCCCCCCCACTTCTGAGTGGGGGGGGGGGTTAAACCCCACTTCTCAGAATTTGGGGGGGGGGGGTTAACCCCCCTCCCCAACCCCCTCCCGTGCCCATGTATGGTTAAACCCCAAATTAGGGGGGGTTAAAATCCGAGAAACGCAAAATACCCATATCGTTTTTTTTCTGGAGTGCATTTTACCCATATCGTTTTTCGATTTTGAAGGAAAAATAGGTAAAAAACGCTAATTTTAAGTCAAAAAGCCCTTTTTATTGCATTTTTGAGCTTTTTATTGCTTAAAACATTCATTTTGACCTCAAAACTTAAGTTTGGAGGCAGTTAGAAGTCATTTTAAAGACATTTTTTTTCTTCATTTTTCCAAAATTTGGGGGGGTTAACCTTCTCTCCCCCCCCACTTCTGAGTGGGGGTGGGGGGTTAAACCCCCCTTCTCAGAATTTGGGGGGGTTAACCCCCCCCCCCCAACCCCCCCCCCCTCCGTGCCCATGTATGGTATTTGGCATCAGTTCTGGCAGTCGATTATGAAAATGGAGATGTTCAGTTGAACTTTTTAAAACCTCCTGGCCCAGCAGGATCATTTAGTTTTAACGACCCTCCAGGCATTGGAATAACAAGGCTCGTTTGTAATTAGTAGAGTAAAGCCTGCTATGTCTGGAAGAAGTGGAAGAGGTTACAAACTCACTTCAAATGATATTCATCTTGCAAATAAGCGCTTATTTGAAATGAAAAATTGATTAAATGTTTGTGTGGTTTGCTGTATTTGATTAGATAGTGTGTGCGGGTTTAAAATTAAAAAAAAATATTTTAAAATGTGCTCAGTCCTAATCTTTATGATGGCAGCCCTGCGCCATTGGTTTTACAACCATAATATGTATATAATAAATCTATATGTATAGTATATTATATAGATTTATTATATAAATAATACCTTAATACCTAAATAATAAAATATACATAATAAGTTAAATAAAAACTACGGTAAATTGTAAATGTGTAAAATGTTTTTTAAAATTTTTTTGTAACAAATTTTCATAATAATTTGTGCTGCCTGAAACAAAAAAAGTAGGTTATAACTGCCAAATAGAAATTAAATAATAATTAATAATAATATTATAATATTTTATTTCTAGTAAATTTACTATCACAACACAGTTAGTAAAAAGCGTGCATGCAACCCAGTTGGGCTACAAAACACAAACAAAATAGTACACTGAAATAAACATTAAAAAGTATCACAGAGGCAGTCCTGGCTTACTAGAAAAAAATGACTAAAGGCTTTATTAAAAAAAGCTCTTGAATTAGTCATTTATTGATAAGTTTTTATCTGATTGAATCACACTCCTAAAAATTTTTTAAAATCTTTTACTGTTTCAGCACTAACTTGGGTTTTATTAAGAGAATTCCATTTTGGCACTACTCTATTAAAAAAGCTAAATTTTCTACAGTTAACTTTGCTATGTTGCAATTGAAGTTTTACTGGATGTCCTCTTGTTTGATTAGTGTTAAAAATAAAGTACTTATTAGGGTTTAAATTTACAAGACTGTTAACTATTTTATATGTTTCAATTATGTCTGTTTTATTTCTGCGTTCTTGTAAAGATTCTAATTTTAGAATTTCCAGTCTGTTTTTATAATTTTTATCTTTTAGGTGGCATAATCTAAAAACTCTTTTAGTAAATGTTCGCTGAACTTTTTCAACAATATTTATGTCTTTGGCCATGTATGGGTTCCAAACAGCACTGGCATATTCAACTGTGGGACGTACAAAACTTTTATATGCATTGAGATAATTTTTGACAGATTGTGATTTAAAACATCTAAATATTAAATTTGCAGTTTTCATAGCTTTACTAGCTATTTTTTGACAATGAGATGAAAACTTTAAATCATTTTTATTTTTTATTTAATGATCAGATAACAGAATTAATATCATACTAAGCATAGTTTATGCATAGTTTAATTCTTCTGTTTTCATCATTTCATTGTGTTTATTTTTTTTCTCTTTTTCTTTTTTTTTCTTTTTTTTTTCATCAACAACATCAAATCTGCGACTTAATTGCCGCCAATATGAATCACAATTGTAACTAATTATCAATGAACATAGCTATCTGATATGACTTTAAAGGCTCAAAAAGAGCGCTTATTTAAGTCAGTTCCAAAACTCTTCTTGAATGCATCCAAAGAATCGACAGTTACTTGAGATGGGAGTAGATTGTTCCAAGGTGTAACAACCCTATTTGCAAAAGAAAATTTCCTTGCATTAATTCGGCACTCTTCCATTGCCAATTTAAATGGATGACCACAGGTGGGCTGCAGGTTAAACTTAAAAAAATCATTGGCTTGCAAATTGTTTAAGCAATGTATAATTTTAAAGCACTCATATAAATCAATTTTGTCTCTTCGATCCTTTAATCTTTCTAAACCTAGGTAATTCAGTCTATGTTCATAACCAACAGGTAACAACTTGCATTTATAAAACAAACGTCTAGTGAAATTTTGTTGCACTTTTTCCAAAATGTTTATATCCTTTTGTAAATAAGGGTTCCAAACTGCACTAGCATACTCCAGAATTGGTCTAACATAGGACTTATATGCTCTGAGAAAATTATTTCTAGAGTTTGAGTTGAATGTTCTAAAAATTAGTGATGTCACTCTCATAGCTTTTTTTGCTGTGATTTCACAGTGTTTAGAGAATTTCAGATCATGGGATATATAAACACCTAGGTCACGCACCAATTCTGTAGTTGCAAGTACGTTATTACCAAGCTTATATTTACAAATTAACTCTTTGCTATGATTTCGAATATGAAGAACTTCACATTTGTGATTAGATAACTGCAGTTGCCAGTCCTGTGACCAGCTGTGTATTCTATCTAAATCTTGCTGAAGTCTCAAGGTTTGAATGTGGTAATCTTTAGATGAAGATTTTACAAACAACTTTATATCATCTGCAAAGAGTCTAATTTGTGAGAACTTAACACAATCAACAATATCGTTAATATATACCAAGAACAAAAATGGACCTAAAACAGAACCCTGAGGAACTGAACTTCTTACAGGAAATGATTTGGATACTGAGTTATTAATTACAACTTTAATTTCCCGCCCAACTAAAAATTCTTTTATCCATTTTAAAAATTTACCAGAAACATCATATTTTTCTAGCTTATATAACAATTTTTGATGTGACACGGTGTCAAAGGCCTTGGCAAAATCCAAGTAAATGGCATCAATTAGAAATTTGTCTTTTAGTGCTAGCGTCCACTCATTAAAAGTTTCCAACAGCTGTGTTATTGTAGAACTTTTTGCCTTAAAACCATGTTGAAACCTTGACAAAATGATATGGAAAAAAACAAGCAGTTCTTCTTTGACAAGCTGTTCCATTAGTTTACAAGAAAAAGATGTAAGTGAAATTGGACGATAATTTTCTTTTAGGCTTTTAGTGCCTTTTTTAAACAGTAAGTTTAATAAAGCTATTTTCCAATCAAGTGGTAATTCTCCAAAATCAAAAGACATCTGAAAGATTATTGCCAAAGGTTCAGCAATAACTTTAGCCAAGCGTTTTAAAAAGTAAGCTGGAAAACAGTCAGGTGTTTCGGACAATTTGTTTGGGAGCTTTTTTAGGGCCTTAAATACCTTTTTTGTGGTAAATACCATGTTGTCCAACTTTCCAATGTTTGGTGGATTAAAATTTGGCAAAGTATTATCATCATCATCAGTAAAAACAGAAGCGAAATAATTTCAAAAAGTTCAACTTTTTCAAAGTCTTCAGTTACAAATGTCCCATTGTCTCTTTTAATTGGTGGAATAGTTTCTTTTGTTTTGATTTTACTATTAACAAATTTATAAAAATTGTTTAAACCCCCAGAATTTAAAATTTTTGTTTCTTTATTAGTGTTAAAATCTCTAACTTTATTTTTGTATACTTTGCAAATTTTTTTGTACTCTGATCTTGATTTTTCATCAATATTACGCTTACGCCAAAGTTTTTTCTTTTGATTTTGTAGTTTTCTTATTTGTATTGGATATTGTACAATTTTTTTTTTGTTTGTAAATATTTTTTTTCCAGGGACATGTCTATTGATTCCTAACAACAAAATATCCTTGAATCTCTGCCAAGCATTTTCTACTGTGCCACATTCCTCAAATAATATTTTCCAGTTGATTGTAGATAAGTATAAACTTAGCATATCATAATCATAGGTGGGCAGGGGGGGGGGGTTGGGGGGGTTTTGCTGACACCCCCCCCCCCTTAAATTTGGGGTAGTCGGGGACACCCCCCCCAAATTCGCCTCCCAAAGAAAAATTTTTAAGAGTTATAAAAGGACTAAAAAAATTTTCCGCGCTTCGCGTGGAGTGTTTATTGCCTCATTTTTCTGTTTATTACCTTTTATTACCTTTAAATTCCCCCGCTACGTGGGCAGTTTAAATTTTCCTGCTACGCGGGCAGTTTAAATTGGCAATTTATCTTAGTTTTTCAATTTCAAATTGATTATCCCATTCAGTAGTTAAGGCATACATGTTTAATAAAACTACTATAAAACACTATTATCCTTTTTTTATCGTTTTAAACACATGTTATAAATGTATAGTATAGCTATAAAAAACCTTAAATTTTGTAATTACTATCATTTGGAATTAAAATTTCTAGTGTATTTTTGCGCCTCAAATTATAAATTTTCTCCTCCGGAGGGTATTGTTCCCCCTGAACCCCCTGACTGAATTTTTAAGATCACAGAAAATTATGTAGAAATTAGGTAAAAAAACAAAAGTAAAAGGTATGTTCACGCGATCACCAGGAGACGATTTTTAAGCCGTTTTTAGTATATATTTTAAAAAATTTTCGCCTCCACTGGCGCTGCTACGCGGCACAGGCGGCAGCGCTTCGCGCCGCTTTGACAACACTTTTTCTTCCCTCCCCCAGACTGACGCCCCCGAAATGAAATCCTGACTGCTCCACTGCACATTTTTATTAAAAAATTAAAATTTATAAGTTGCAATAAGATCTTATTTTATTTTTACACAGTTTTAAAGCATTTATAAGCTTGTTTTACGTTTTTTTACGCGTTTTAAGCTCATTTTAAGGCAGCGCGGAAATATTGGGTACACCCCAACCCCCAAAAATTTGGGTCTTACTGGACACCCCCCTAAAATTTGACCCCCCCTATACCCCCCCCCCCCCAAAATCTGAGAGGCTGCCCACCTATGATCATAATCTGCTTTTAAAAAATCAGGTATGTAGTTTTGAATCTTATTTTTAGGACTGTCAAATAATTTAAGATTAATTTCAGATAAAATAGTGTCATGGTCTGATTGTGAAAAACTGTGCGCAACAGTGACATTATTGAAAATTTCTCTATCGTTTCTGAACAAAAGATCCAGATATTTATTCTTAGGAGTTGGTTGTGAAACAAGCTGATACATACCTAGCTCAATAAGAAACTGAAACCAATTATTTTCATTTTGCGTGTTTGAAGTTATTCTATCTGAAGACCAATCTACCTCTGGCAGGTTGAAATCTCCAGTTAAAACAATGGTTCCTACAAAGTTTTCTGTTACAAATTCCTGATTAGCTCAAATATTAGATTGTCTTTTTCTTTGCTAGTACTAGGTTCTCTGTAAATACCAATGAATCTCAGTTTAGATGACTTTTGTAGAATAATGTCAACGGCTACTAGTTCTATTGCATTGTACTTTTCCTTCATTTCAACTTCAACTACTCTAAAAATATTTTTAATTAATAGGACCACTCCACTGTCTTGTTGCTGCTTTGATCCCTTAGGTATTGTTCTTGGTACATATATCTTTTTTCCCGTTTGCGAACTTTATAGTTATTAGCAAGACTTTAAATAATTATGCAAAGCCTTAAAAAAACAAGTTTTAATAACCTGTGTTTTTTTTGAATTTTTATTTTTGGCTTAAAAAACGTCAAAACAAAGTCAAACGAGAAAAAAAATCTTTATAAATACGGTAGTACAATGATATTTAAAAACAGTAAAAAACGGCAGGTTCTTTCACCTAAATTTTAAGGTTGCCGAAACTAACCGAATCTTAAAATGCGCAGTTAGTTAAACGCATTGCAAAATAATTTTGAAGAAAATATCAAAACATAAAAATTAACAACTTTGAACCTTAAATAGAAGATATTTTAAGGTTATATATTGCTTTCTTCTAAATTTAATGCAGTTTAAACACAAAGCAAAACTAAGAAAGTCATAAAAAATTCACTTTTTGTGTGAAAATGTTGATAATGTAGAATAATAAAAATAAAAAAAATTTGTAAAAACACTTTATTCAACATTAATCCAGTTACTTTTGTGCTAGTTCTTTTGTGTTTTAAAAATAAGCCAATTTTCTAACACCCTAAATTGGTGGCCGAAATTAAGGCGTGGCCGAAATTAAGTCAATTACCCTATATATTACTTTTAATTCTCTTGTTTCTTTTACCTTTTTACTTCTGTTACATGAATATTGTAAATTTTTTAGTTGCATAAGCTATTTATTCTTAAAAAATGATTTTCATTCATGCTGTTTATAGTGTTCATAATTTATTTGAATTATCACCGCTTCATGAAAAAATTTTTCCACGCACGTGCTTTTTTTCACAGATTACCTGTTTACGTAACAAAAAACAATTTCTAATTGTGGGGCCCTTTTTTCATAGGCAGGTGCGTTTTTTCATAGGTTTTCCACGTTTTTACATTAGTAGGGTCCTCTTTTCCCAGGTGCATTTTTTCTAGGATGCGTTTTTTCCTTTTGTTCTTTCCGCCATTGGGCTCTTTTTTCATAGGCGGGTCATTTTTTCATAGTTTTTTGGCGTTTTTACACTAACCTAGCCCTTTTTTCGAGGGTGGATTTCTTCTAGGGTGCTTTTTTGCACCAAATCATCACAAAGAACAGTGAAGTGAACAACTGTAGAAAGTAGCCGCTTTCTTTGTGTGCATAATTTGTAACTCTAATCAATATGACCATTGAGCAATCTTTTATGTACAAAATTGTCAAAAAACACCATTTTGGGGGGTCATAACTCCTGAACAACTGGAGATATTTTGTTGAAAAAAAATTTGTGGGCTATTGGAGGCAGGGGCAAGATTTTCACAAAAATACTAACATTGAACACAAAGGTTTTGACTTCTCACCGCACCTTTAAGCTCACAAATTTCAATTTTAGTGCAGGACATGAATTTAAAATTTCATACACATCAAGAAGAAAAAATTACCGTTAATAACTGCAGAATGGGTGTTTCCAGAAGCCACGAATTTCACCTTGTGGCGACACAATGGTTTCACAAGCAATGGTGTAGAATTGCAAGGAATATCGTAGCTGAATTGCGACCCGGGTTTGATTCCAGACAGGCTTTGATTGAATCCCAACTTGTTATTTTCATTACTTCCGCACGCCAGTAGTTTTCCAGACGCTGTACAGATGAATTAACGATAAAATCCTTTAGCGTGAAATTATCGGTATTAATTATTATATTAATTATTAATAGTAAGTAATTATATTAATTATCGGGGATACTAAGTAACCAGACCGCGTGTCGAGAGATAAGAAAACGTGTAAAAAATACCTGACGCAATTTAATTATAGTTGGTTAAAAACCACTGACACCTTTTTTTATAAAATTTTTTTGAGTTGCGCGAGTATTTTTTATTTGTTCCTAACATACAGCGATTACATCGTTAATTTCAGTCTGAGGGAGTTTAATAGTGGATTTTTTTAAAACAATAAATACCTACCGCTTAATCGTTTTTTTTAAACTTAATTGTTTTCTTTATCGCTCTGAAATTAGTTTTTTTTTAGGTTTATTTCGAAAACATTGTGATACGCAAGATGAAACAAGATAATTAAAATTAAAATTAAAAAATGTAAAAAAATTAGGTGTTTCTAACTCTTTGTTTTTAAAATGGCTATGAAATGGAGTTGAGACTTTAAAGTTAACAAAACAGCCAACTTTTTATTACCTTTTTCTTTAAAAACTGCAAATGACTTTAAAATTTGCTATGGTTGAATTATTTCTGGCTAACTTCGTAAACATCTGACTATCTGGCTGTTAACATCTATCTACTATACAGACATGAAGTGACTAATTAAAATTGTGCGGTTATGACGAATAAAAAAAACAAATAAGGACTCAGTATTTTTTAATTCCAGATTTTCACAAAATATAAAAAAATCAACCAACTTTAGTCCTTAAATATTTGCACTTGGGTTTTAAATTGAGTACTTTGATAAATAATTATTAAAATACCGTTTTGTTCTTAATGATTAAACCGCATTTTGAATTTTTTTTGTAGTTAATAAGTGGATCCAATATTGCAATTCTTAAGTTCAGCTATGGGTAAATAAAATCTAACTGACCGCGATATTTGCATCGACCATTTAAAAAAAATCATTCAAAATTTTTCACTAAAGCAGATTAATAACAAAGATTAAAAACTATAATTTAATAATTATTTATCAAATTACTTTATTTGGAATCTAAATGCAAATTTTTTAAGGGCTATAGTTGGTTAATTTATGTATATTTTGTGAAAAAGTGGAATTAAAAAAAAATCTGTGTTATTTGTTTAAAAAAACACGTCATTACCGCACAATTTTGATTGATTCCCTCATGTCTGCATTTTAATTTTTAGCGTCAGCCAGATATAATTCAACCATAGATTATATTTGCCTATGATTTTTAGAATTAATGGGACAACTTCTTTTATGACCGTCAATGAAAGTTGAAAATACTTAAAAAATGTAAATCCAAAAATAACAAAACAGTCGATAAACATGAGGGGCAATAGCAAAACAAAAAAATACATTTTCTTCGATTTAGTAATCTACCACACTATTTACATTTTATTTCTTGATAAAAGTTAACATTATGAGGAAACCGACTCGTCACACTCAGGTTTTTATCATTTTTTTTGGATATTTTTGATAGTTCAAATTACTGCTGTTGAGCACAAATCAAAAATTTAAATTAATTTCGCAAAATTTCTTCCACAGTATATTGGAAATAATTGCAATTTATTGTTTTTTATAGTAGAATACCTGTGAGAAACATAGTGGCGTCAGTACCACAGTAAACAGAAGCAACTTCTACCATTTGGCTGAATTTCACTTTTTTTGGAGAAAACTCATCTTCTTCGCTATCTAAGCCCAATCGACCTAAAATTTATTTTATTTGGACATTCTAGGTAACAAATCTTATCTTATTAATTATCTTTTTAAATTCTTATTATTAAATTTCTAGATATAAGCAAAGTTTCAATGACCTAAAATATTACTCATTGGTATTATTTCTGATTGATCTGATCACGTTAATTTTGAAAAACCTCAATGGCAAAAACTATTAGTGATTGGCAGTTATACGTTTTACTCCATGGGTATCAAAGGGTCGAAGCTTAACAAAAGTCAATCCAAAGTCACGTAAAAATAATTTCCATAAGCATGCTTGACACGATATCTGATTGGTCGTTCCGTATGATGTTTAATTTAGTATTAGTACGTTTAACACTTACGGGTTGAAAAACGCTCATGGGTTGAAAATGAATTTGTAGCGTCCTAATTACCTTTTTATCAATTGAGAGTTTTTAATCACCGTAATTTTTAACGTAAATATAGCATTGAAATCTATCTGTTCACTGCATCAATTATAAAAAAAAATTAAACATGACGCAAAAAAAATTAATTCCAGAGTAAATATAAAATTACAAATTTAAACTAAAATTCGATAATTTAATTCTAATGTTTGTACAACTATTATTCTATGTGATGATTTTTTAGTGATATTGAGATTGTTTTGAAACACGAAAATTTTATTGGAATGTGCATTGGTACAGTCCCAGAGCAGAAATAAAGGTAGTTTTCAGACGCGTTGAGCATAAGCGTATGGACGCATGAGCGTTATGGCGACGAGGTCCATAAGAAAAGGAAAATAAGAAATATTTGTAAGTGGACTGTAAGGTGTTCTGGCTGGCTCGTTTGTTTACATATATATTTTTTTTAATTCGTAACATAAATTTTATTTTAAACTTTAAACACTTTGTGTTTTAAGGTTTTTTATGCTTTACAAGCGATGTTTTAAATTCTTCTTGTAAGGAAAACAGCAAGAGCATTAGGACGCATATGCGGGCGGGCGCGCGCATATGCGCTTAGAGGAGGCAGCGGGCTATAGCCAAAATGCAAAGTTCTTATTTCGCACTGCTTCGCTTCATGCCAACATCTATAATGCTTATTCGCGCGGAGACGCGCATAACGGCTATTGCCTGCGTCTGAAAAATGACCTTTATTTCTGTCCGGGACT
>JASAMX010029976.1:0-16150 GCA_030248175.1 Microlaimidae sp. YZB2_3 | reverse complement strand
AATTGATTGTAACATGAATTTTAAGTAATTGTTAATTTTCTATAGAATTTTTTTACGGATTTTTTTAAATTTTCAAATGCGCGGTTTTAAAAGGTAAACTTATTTTTTTAAATTTTCTTTTTGAACATTAACATGGTAATTTATTGATTTTAGTGTTTTAGCGATTGAGCTTAGTAAGGAGGGATGTGTCTATAGCTAAACCAAGCAAAACCTAAATTTGAGCCCAAATTTATGACTAAAGCAATTTCAGATTATACAAAAAATAATGACTAGGACAAAAGCGAGACACGAGGGTACTGGACACGAGGGTACTGGACACGAGGGTACTGGACACGAGGGTACTGGACACGTGGGTACTGGACACGAGGGTACTGGACACAAAGGTACTGGGCTTAAAAATATGCGTTCACCACAACCTCGCAGCAAAATCGGTTCATTATGCAAGGGGGACACGAGGGTACTGGACACGAGGGTACTGACGAACAAAAAACATAACCTTTCCGCATAAAGCGGGATAAACTTATTGCATAACAATAGTTTGTTTTACTTAAAAATCATAGTTTGTTTCACTAACTTATAAAAGGTAGGATTATAAAAATAAAATTTTTGAGAAGACATAAGACAAGAATAATAATTTCATAACGTTAAAACATTTTCATGTAATTTGTTAACATTTTTTTGCATTTTTTATATAATACCAACTAGCTTTAAAAATGCTGAGAAACTATGACTCGACTCGAAAGATAATAAACATTAAGCTTGTTGTTATGCTTTAATTGTGCTGTTAAAACATTTTTGTGGTTATTTTTCGTGGTGTGTTGAAAAAAAAAGAAATCTTAATAATGTCTTCGAAAAAATAAATGCAAAAATAATTACAAATAATTCTGCTATTAATAATTTTCAAAAAAATTATAGTAAAATATTTTCCAAAAAACAATTGCTTGCCTTTTTTATTTAATTTTTGTAATTGTTTATTTCATTCAAATAATACATATTATACATTGTCAAAAAAAGACACATAATAATACAAAAATTGATAATGAAAAAAAAATGTTGCACAGATACTAAAATACTACTTGTGTGCAACATGAATCAATCAGACAGAAAAACCATCGTTTTTTTAAATATACGTCCAATTTTTTTTGAATACATTTGAAACAATGCCTTGTGGCAAACGGTTCCAACTATCAATTACACGGTTAGAAAAGAAATATTTTGAGATATCTAGCCTAAAACGTTTCCCGTTAAGTTTTAAATCGTTACTACGAGTTTTTGTCTTAGTAGAAAAACTAAAAAAAATATTTTTATTAATATCAACGAGGTCATTTAAAATTTTATAACACATTAGCAGGTCGTTTTTAAACAGAAGTGTTTTAAGGGTATTAAGTCCCAGCTCTTTTAGTCTTGTGTCATAATCAGTATAAGGGAAAGCGCATTGCGCATAAAACCTGCGGGTAAATTTGCGTTGCGCCCTTTCTAACACATCACAATCTTTTTTATAATATGGCGACCAAACAAAAAATTCAAATTCTAGCAAAAATCTCACAAATCTTTTATAATCTTGGAGAATTGCCGTCATGTTATTTGTTGTAATTGCCCTAAATAGCATAGCTAATCGACGATGAGCTTTTTTTGCTATTTGAAAATTATTAGCTTTTGTTTGATATTGTCATGTATATAATAGATTTTGGAGTCGTCAGCAAATAATTTTCCTATGGATTTGTTGCCAACGGTTTTGGTAGGTCGTTGATATAAAGCAGAAACAACAGGAACCCAAGGACACTGTCCTGTGGGACCCCACTAATAACGGGTAAAAAAACTAGAAACTGATTCATTTAAAACTACTTGCTGACGTCTGTTGCTAAGGAAAGCTTCGATCCAGTTAAGCAACTCATAACAAATTCCGTAATGTTTTAGCTTGTGTAGCAATTTGTTATGGCTGACTGAATTGAAGGCCTTAGTGAAATCTATATAAATGGTATCTACTGATTTTTTAGCTTTGACTGCTTTGACCCAGTCGGTAATACAGCTCAAAAGTTGAAGTTCATTTGATTTTTTGGATATAAAACCAAACTGTTCTTTGCATATTAAATTTCTAAGAAATGAAATTATTTGGTCAAAAATAATGCTCTCCATTATTTTTACACACTGAGAGGTTAAAGACACTCGACGGTAGTTACTGCATAAACTAGTCAATCCTTTTTTTTAAAATTGGTATAACCAGAGCGTATTTCCAAACTTGGGGGAATAAAACGAGTCAAAGGCATAGCAATTCGGTTAGCTACATTTTTTAACTAAAAGCGGGTAAGTCATTGGAGTTCTTGAAAACTTATTGGGGAGTTTCTTTCACTTTTTTGTTACATTTTTTACGGAAAAAACGATATTAGTAATTTTATCTTTGGTTTGAACTTTAAATTTAGGCAAGTTTCTATCGTCCTTAGTAAATACCGAGCTAAAATATAAATTAAGGGTTTCACATTTATCGATTTCACTTATAACAGAAGTTCCATTGCTTTTTTCCAACAAACCTATTTCTTCTACTTTTGTTTTTAGTTTAGAATTTAAAAAATTGTAGAAAGTTTTTATATTTCACTGTTTAAAACTTTACTTTCGTTATTTTTGTGAAACTTTTTTAATTCAGCTTTGTATTGACGATTGCAAGACTTTCACACTTCTTCTTCTGTGGAGACACTCTAATCTGTTTATACAAACGTCTTTTTTTGTTACGAGCCTCGTTATTACAGTTGGATAACTTAACGTCTTTTTTTGTTACAGCCTCGTTATTACAGTTGGATAACTTAATCTTTTTTCTTTGATTTCTTTCAGCGGTACAAATTTGGTTATGCATTCATAATTAATATTGCAAAAAGCAGCATACAGTTGTTCAATAGACTCACAATTAGACCCAATACGGATACCCGATCAATTTTAGACAAAAACTCATTCATATCAGAAAAATTTGCTTTTTTATAATCAAATAGTTTTTTGGTCTTTATTTAAAATTTTTTAACTGACAACTGAACAGAAAAATCAATTGCCGCGTGGTCGCAAGATTTTGCCAGGGGCTCAGTTGCAAAAAAATTAGAAATTAGATTTTTTTGATTACTAAAAACTAAATCAAGCATATTTCCAGCGTTATGCGTCGCAAAATCAACTGATAGTAATGGTTATCAACAACAATATCGTAAAAAACATTATGTAACAAATAATTTTCTTCCGATTTGTCAAGTGTGCTTTTCAATTAGCTAATGGATAATTGAAACCACCCAAAAATACTGTTGGAAAAGAAACGTTGCAGGCGTCTGAGATAAAATCAGAGAAAATTTGCATTTTGTTAATTTCGGTTTCATGGGAGTTTGTTTTAGTTGGATGTCTATAGCAGCATATAAATCGAACTTTTTTATCGACGCCGCTAACATCAATAACAAAAAACTCAAAATTTTTAAATTCAAAAGTTCTTTTTTATTTGGTTGACTTTAAGGTGATTTTTGCCAAAACACCTAAACCCCCTCTTATCCGTATAAAACTAAATTTTGTTTAATTTTTGCTACATATTATTTTGTTTTTATTTTTAGAATTAACTAACCCCGACTCGGATATAAATACTATGTCGTAAACCAGGGTAGAGAGTAAATAGTCCAGCTGCATGAGTTTATTCCGGACACTTTTCCGGCATTAAAATCGATGCACCCAATGACTGTGCAACTTTTGTCCTATTTGAATATTGGAGCTGAGTAACAGGCTTTGTGCGGCTATTGTCTTTTTTACTCACAAACCACCGGAAAGGAGAAGGTCCTTGTCTGACATCTTCTACTACACATATAATATAAACGTTTTGATTCAGAGTCACGTTGGTTTTTTGTTGATTGTGACTTTTTTGTGTCGTAGTAATGACAAACTAGATTTGCGTCCATCATCGTTATTACTAACAAAATAACCGGTTGTTGCATTCTAAAAAATGTATAAGGAACCAAAAAACTGCACACCTCCAGGCTGAAATCGTTGCTGAAATTATAATTATAATTTATTTAAAATTTAAATATATATTTTTTGTTACCTTTTGTTACTTTATTTTCGTGTTTTCTAAATATTTTGGTGTTTTTAAAGCTTTACAAACAATTATCCGAATCATTATTGTCAAACAAAAACAAGTTGAAATTTAAATGTACAGAGATACGTATATCCACCGTTACAGTGATTGCTTTATTTTTAAGCCAAAAATCAAGAAAAGAAAACAATAAATATTGTTGTACAATTTTTAATACATTATGTTAGAATTTTAGCAGTCTGTTTTTGCTCAAATTTTAAATGTCTTGTTTTTTGTTTTTAATATCATAACGTTTTTTTAAAAATTTTATTTTCAGTTATACTGCTCAGAAACGTATGGAATAACCACGCCAATTGTACAAAACGCAGTTGCATCAACTAATATTATTTATGGTGCTAAAAATATAAAAGTAATTTTTAAATTTTTAAATAATTTTGTACTTTAGTTTTTTTAAACTAAAATTTTGGACATTCTATTGTTTTTGAAAATTTGACATCCAAAAAATACAAGTCCAAATAAAATCAGTTTTAAACACAAAAAAATGTTAAAAGCTATTTTAAGCTTTTTGACTTTGAAAATAGATAAACTTAAATTTGTGATCTCCAGCCTCGATGCTTCAAATGCTTTGATTGCTTAAAATGAACTTACGTGCTATTTTGCACTATCACCTTTTAATTTTTTTCTTTATAACTTGCGTTTTTACGGTGTCATATTTTTTTCTAACATAAACATAATGGAAGTTTTTATACCTCCTCATCAAGATTAGAGCGTGCAGAATTCCAAAATAACGTCCAAATAAGTTTGTAACACATATTCAGTGGTACACTGCAGACCTCGTGTTCAGATTCATTTGCTCCCGTTGTCCCAGTTGTGACAGTGATTAGGTAAGAGAAGCAGAACATGGAAAAATGGTAGAAATGTAATTTAAACTTTATTTGGTCGTTATTTTGGAATTCTGCACGCTCTAATCTTGATGAGGAGGTATAAAAACTTCCATTATGTTTATGTTAAAAAATATGACACCCTAAAAACGCAAGTTATAAAGAAAAAAAATTAAAAGGTGATAGTGCAAAATAGCACGTAAGTTCATTTTAAGCAATCAAAGCATTTGAAGCATCGAGGCTGGAGATCACAAATTTAAGTTAACATCTATTTTAAGTCAAAAAGCTTAAAATAGCTTTTAACATTTTTTTGTGTTTAAAACTCACTTTATTTGGACTTGTATTTTTTGGATGTCAAATTTTCAAAAACAATAGAATGTCCAAAATTTTAGTTTAAAAAAACTAAAGTACAAAATTATTTAAAAATTTAAAAATTACTTTTATATTTTTAGCACCATAAATAATATTAGTTGATGCAACTGCGTTTTGTACAATTGGCGTGGTTATTCCATACGTTTCTGAGCAGTATAACTGAAAATAAAATTTTTAAAAAAAACGTTATGATATTAAAAACAAAAAACAAGACATTTAAAATTTGAGCAAAAACAGACTGCTAAAATTCTAACATAATGTATTAAAAATTGTACAACAATATTTATTGTTTTCTTTTCTTGATTTTTGGCTTAAAAATAAAGCAATCACTGTAACGGTGGATATACGTATCTCTGTACATTTAAATTTCAACTTGTTTTTGTTTGACAATAATGATTCGGATAATTGTTTGTAAAGCTTTAAAAACACCAAAATATTTAGAAAACACGAAAATAAACTAACAAAAGGTAACAAAAAATATATATTTAAATTTTTAATAAATTATAGTTATAATTTCAGCAACGATTTCAGCCTAGGTGCAGTTTTTTTTATTCCTATACATTTTTTAATGTAACAACCGGTTATTTTGTTAGTAATCACGACGATGGACGTAATTAGTTTGTCATTACTACGACACAAAAAAGTCACAATCAACAAAAAACCAACGTGACTCTGAATCAAAACGTTTATATTATATGTGTAGTAGAAGATGTCAGACAAGGACCTTCTCCTTTCCGGTGGTTTGTGAGTAAAAAAGACAATAGCCGCACAAAGCCTGTTACTCAGCTCCAATATTCAAATAGGACAAAAGTTGCACAGTCATTGGGTGCATCTATTTTAATGCCGGAAGTGTCGCAAATAAACTCATGCAGCTGGACTATTTACTCTCTACCCTGGTTTACGACATAGTATTTATATCCGAGTCGTGGTTAGATAATTCTATAAATAATAACAATATAATATGTCGCAATAATTACAGAGTATTTAGGTGTAAAGGGAGAAGAGGGGGTGTAGGTGTTTTGGCAAAAAAACCACCTTAAAGTCAACCAAATAAAAAAAGAACTTTTGAATTTAAAAATTTTGAGTTTATTGTTATTGATGTTAGCGGCGTCGATAAAAAAGTTCGATTTATATGCTGCTATAGACATCCAACTAAAACAAACTCCCATGAAACCGAAATTAACAAAATGCAAATTTTCTCTGATTTTATCTCAGACGCCTGCAACGTTTCTTTTCCAACAGTATTTTTGGGTGGTTTCAATTATCCATTAGCTAATTGAAATACACTTGAAATTGCAAGAAATTATTTGTTACATAATGTTTTTTACGATATTGTTCTTGATAACAGTTTCTATCAGTTTGTTGATTTTGCGACGCATGACACTTGAAATATGCTTGATTTAGTTTTTAGTAATCAAAAAAAAATCTAATTTTTAATTTTTTTAAAACTCAGCCCCTGGCAGAATCTTGCGACCACGCGGCAATTGATTTTTCTGTTTAGTTGTCAGTTAAAAAATCTAAAATAAAGTCAAAAAAATATTTGATTATAAAAAAGCAAATTTTTTTGATATGAATGAGAATTTGTCTAAAATTGATTGGGTTAACTGATGTATTTGCGTCTAATTGTGAGTCTATTAAACAACTGTGTGTTGCCCTTTGCAATATTAATTATGAATGCGTATAAAAAAACCGATGGAACTTTTGCTATAAGTGACATCGATAAATGTGAAACCCTTAGTTTATATTTCAGATCAGTATTTACTAAGGATGATGGAAACTTGCCTGAATTTGAAGCTCAAACCAAAGATAAAATTACTAATATCGTTTTTTCCATAAAAAATGTAACAAAAAAATTTTAAAAAAACTTCCCAATAAGTTTTCAAGAACTCCAGACGACTTACCCGTTTTTTACTTAAAAAATGTAGCTAACCAAATTGCTATGCCTTTGGCTCGTTTATTTGAGATATCTTTAGAAAGCGGCATATTACCTCAAGTTTGGAAAGACGCTCTGGTTATACTAATTTTAAAAAAAGGATTGGCCAGTTTTTGCAGTAACTATCGTCCAGTGTCTTTAATCTGTCAGTGTGTAAAAATAATGGAGAGTATTATTTTTGACCAAATAATTTCATTTCTTAGAAATAGAAATTTAATATGCAAAGAATAGTTTGGTTTTTTATCCAAAAAATTAGTTGGTCTTCAACTTTTGAGCTGTATTAACGACTGGGTCAAAGCAGTTGATCCTAAAAAAACAGTAGATGCCATGTATATAGATTTCAATAAGGCCTCCGATTCAGTCAGCCATAACAAGTGGCTACACAAGCTAAAACATTACCAAATTTGTTATGAGTTGCTTAACTACATTGAGGCTTTCCTTAGCAACAGGCGTCGGCAAGTAGTTTTAAATGAATCAGTTTCTAGTTTTTCACTCGTTATTAGTGGGGTCCCTCAGGGCAGTGTTCTTGGGATACCGTTGTTTCTGCTGTATATCAACGACCTCCCAAAAACCGTTGGCAACAAATCCATAGTAAAATTATTTGCTGACAACGCCAAAATCTATTATATACATGATAATCCACAAACAAAAGCTAATAATTCCTTAGACAAATTCTACACTTGGATGAACACATGGCAATTAAATATTGCTCTTTCTAAGTGTTGTGTAATATCATTTGGTAATATTAATTTAACAAAAGCTTAAAGCTTGAGCAATGTACCAATCGACAGTTGTACGGATGTGCAAGATTTAGGTGTTTTAATAACTAAAGATTTAAAATTCTTTGAGAATTGCACGGAAATAGCAAAAAAAGCTCATCGTTGATTAGCTATGCTGTTTAGAAACAGTTACAACAAATAACATGACGGCAATTCTTTAAGGTTACAAAAGCTTTGTGAGACGTTTGCCAGAATTTCAATCTTTTGTTTGGTCACCACATTTTAAATAAGATTGTGATGTATTAGAAAGGGTGCAACGCAAATTCACCCGCAGGCTTTATGCACAATGCGCTCTCGCTTATACTGATTTTGACACAAGACTAAGAGAGCTGGGAGTTGATACTCTTAAAACACGTCGCTTTAAAAACGACCTGCTGATGTGTTATAAAGTTCTAAATGACCTCGTTGATGTTGATAAAAATAATTTCTTTTAGTTTCTCTACTAATACAAAAACTCGTGGTAACAGTGTAAAACTTAACGGCAAATGTTTTAGGCTAGATATCTCAAAATATTTCTTTTCTAATCGTGTAATTGATAGTTAAAACTATTTGCCGCAAGGCATTGTTTTGTCTCAGTTCTTTCAATCTTTTCAAAAAGAAATTGGACGTATATTTAAAAAACGATGGTTTTTCTGTCTGATTGATTCATGTTGCACACAAGTAGTATTTTAGTACCTGTGCAACATTATTTTATTTTATTATCAATTTTTGTCTTATTATGTTCTTTTTTTGGCAATGTATAATATGTATTAATTGAATGAAGTAAACAATTACAATTTCAAATAAAAAGCGTCACAGTTATAAGTATTTTTTAACAATTCTGACTCTTTATGTCAAAGTAACGACTATTTATTAACAGACGTTATATTTATTAATTTTTACGATGTGGGCTCAAAAGGACTGGTGGGTGAGTGCCTCATAAACTTTTGAACACAGCAAACTAGAAACTAAAAATCACATGCCTGTACTTTACTCACGGACACCCAGAGACTTTGAGACACGCTAATTTCTTAATTTTGTTTGCAAAAGCACCAATAAAATAAGAACTGGTAAAAATTACAATGTAGTTTTTAAATTTTTAGTAAAAAATTCTTTCTTAACAACTTCTTAATTAAGCATTTTTTACAATTGTTTAATTTGCCAGGTGGTTAGACTCTGGGACTTGTATACAAAAGATCGAAGGCAGTCCTAGTCAATTCTAGGACACGAGGGTACTGGACACGAGGGTACTGAGCTAAAAAAATACGTTTGCCACAAATATGTAAATTTTTTAGACTGAATAAGCTGAGCTTAGCTGAATTAAATTTTAATCGTTTGAACGCGTATACAATTAAAAGTTACATAAAGTCCCTTCGTTTTTAATTTTAAATAACATTTTTTTTGCTTAAATATAATACAATTTAATAATAAAAAACTACGTAAATTGTTTAAAAAACATTATACTAATACACGAAATTTTTAAAGGTTATTTTACACACAGTTTATACCATCGCTTTTTAATAAAAACAATGATAATGTTTGAAGCTAATCTCCAAATCTCTGGAGCTTCGAAACCCTGCCGTTAAAAGAATTCACTTGAACACATGTTGATCATTTGAGACAAGGCAAACAAAATGTGCTTTTAATAAAAAAATATTATTGTACATGTATGATATTATTGTAAATGTATGATATTTTATGCATTTAAATTTAAGTATAGAGTCGTGAGTAAAATAATCAAACAACGGATCTTTGGGAGGCTTCGAAACCCATTGCACGGTAAATTTTATTTTCCTAAGCCTAAGCAAAACCCAAAAATTAAGCAAAACTTTATCATAATATGTCAAAAATAGTGTGCTTGTAAAATATACCGAATAATTTACTGTTAAAAAAAGGCAAGCAATTGTTTTTCGAAAATAATTTACTAAAATGTTTTTTAAAGGTTATTAATAGCAGAATTATTTCCTATTATTTTTGGATTTATTTTTTCCGAAGACAATATTAAAATTCATTCTTTTTCAACACACCACGAAAAATAACCACAAAAATGTTTTGACAGCACAATCAAAGCATAACAACAACCTTAATGTTTATTATCTTTCGAGTCATCTCATAAATTCTCAGCATTTTTAAATCTAGGTATTATATAAAAAAGTGCAACAAAATGTAGATAAATTACACGAAAATGTTTTAGTGTTATGAAATTATTATTTTTGTTTTATGTCTTCTCAAAAATTTTATTTTTATAATCTTACCTTTTATAAGTTAGTCAAACAAACTATGATATATAAGTAAAACAAACTATTGTTATGCAATAAGTTTATCCCGCTTTATGCGGGAAGTTTATGTTTTTTGCTCGTCAGTACCCTCGTGTCCTCCTTGCATAATCAATCGATTTTGCTGCGGGGTTGTGGTGAACGCAATTTTTTAAGCCCAGTACCTTCGTGTCCAGTACCCTCGTGTCCAGTACCCTCGTGTCCAGTACCCTTGTGTCCAGTATCCTCGTGTCCAGTACCCTCGTGTCCAGTGCCCTCGTGTCTCGCTTTTGTCCTAGTCATTATTTTGTATAATCTGAAATTGCTTTAGTCATAAATTTGGGCTCAAATTTAGGTTTTGCTTAGGTTTAGCTATAGACACATCCCTCCTTACTAAGCTCAATCCACTAAAACACTAAAATCAATAAATTACCATGTTAATGTTCAAAAAGAAAATTTAAAAAAATAAGTTTACCTTTTAAAACCGCGCATTTGAAAATTTAAAAAAATCCGTAAAAAAATTCTATAGAAAATTAACAATTACTTAAAATTCATGTTACAATCAATTTTTTCTTCGCAAAACCAGTAATGGCTTGTGCAATATTTAGGTTATTTTAAAAACCAAACTATTATTGCACTACATATCATGAAAAAAATTGGTACAAATTGGATTTTTATACAAAACACCCCAAAAATACTTTACCCAAATTTGCAATAAAGGTATCAAAATTAAGCTAAAAATACATTCTTTTTTATATTTTTGCATTAAAAGAATTCGCGTAATGAAAAAAAAATTAAAGTATTAAATGCCTTAAAAAGCCTTAAAAAAATCAATTAATAAAATATTTAACAGATAACAGAATATTAAAAATATTAAAAATATTTAATATTACATTGTGTTAGTTCAAACACAGGATAAAATTTTAATAAAAAAATTAATTTAATCGAAGAGACGAACTTTGATTCTATACGGCACACTTAGAAAATTTAGAGAAAAAATGACTGGAATTTTAAAAATTCATTGTTAAAAAGCAATTTCGATCATCAATGATTTTTTTATGCATCAATAATAATAGTTTATGCATATAGTCTGTGCAGTGCGCAACCCGAGCGTTTTGTTAAAAAGCAATTTCAATCATCAATGATCTTTTTTATGCATCAATAATCATAGTTTATGCATATAGTCTGTGCGCAATCCGAGCGTTTAAATTGTAACAAGAAACTAACAAATAAACTGGACTTATTAAATTTTTTTATTTAAACACTCCCCAGTGCCAAAAACTACTAGCGAAACAGAATCCTGGTTATTACAATAAAATTATATTAAGTAATAAATTCATACTTTATTATTATATAATTACTTTATACTCAAAAGTATTTTAAAAATAAAAAAATGGGACATAATTAGACAAAGGCTCTTCTGGAAGAATATAACTATAGTAAAAGGTCTTATTTTACTATTTTTACCTTTAATAACTGTTGAATTGAGAGGTGACTCCCAAAAGGCTGATTGCTACCCTCCAGCGACTGAAAATATCCAAACTCTGTACAAGACTGATAAAGCCACATTCGTGCTATAAGTAAAATACTTTAAGTTAAAATAGCTTTAAAAAGAAAAAAGAGCGACGAAAACATGTTTATAGGTAAAATACTGGTAGCTGAGAACGTAGTCGTGGTTTAATTTTCGCCTTTAAAAAATACACATCTTTTTACCTGTTTTTAATGAAAACTTAAAAAAAATCATTGCTAATATAAGATTATTTTATATGAATTGGTTTTTAGTGTAAAGAAGTCTATTGTATATGTATGCATTTTGTAATCAACGTTTGTATTTTTGTTTTTTTATACGTTTAAAATCGATTTTGGTTAAGATTATTTAGTTTAAGTTGACATTTAACGTAGCCGTGAAATATTTGCTGCCGTCTATTTCAACGGCGCAGTGTAAAGTGAGTCATTTCAACTTGTCTCTGGTCAATGGTCCCCACTGGCAGAAGAGAGCATGCCTACTGTAAGGACTTGCGAAATTGCGCAATCGTGAACTCATTTTGGATTTTTACAGCCTTAAGTAAAGTTGGAAGCGTTCCCATGAATGATTTGCTACCACTAAGCTGATTAGTCGATTTGAAAGACGAAAAATAATTCTGAGCGATTGTTGGATTAAACAAAAAAGCGAGAGTCGCAGCTACAAGGATTTTACCTATATAAGGATAAAAGCTAATATCACTTGCATTGTAATCATCAGGAAATAAAATGGCAAATTTGACAACTATTTAGTTTTTCGTTTTAATTTTTTAGATAAGTGATATAAATTATAAAATGCAGTACTTTATATCATGACCACAAAAATTTGTACCGGGTCTTTAGAGCTTTTAGCAGGGATTGTGGAGCCGTCGGACAATTTTGGGAACCTTGAGTCTTTTTCATAATAACCTTCATAATCATCAGGAAATAAAACGGCAAATTTGACAACTATTTAGTTTTTCGTTTTTATTTTTTAGATAAGTGATATAAATTATAAAATCCAGTACTTTATATCATGACCACAAAAATTTGTGCCGGGTCTTTGGAGTTTTTAACAGGGATTGTGGAGCCGTTGGACAATTTTGGGAACCTTGAGCCTTTTCATAATAATCTTTGTAAACTCTAATTTTACAAATCTCCACCTATCTTTTGTAAAATACCCGATAAAGGTTTTTCGACTTGTAATCCAGAGGGAGCATCTCCGCGCACTGCTCTGTGCTAATTGGCCGCAACTTTCATCTCCGCTGACCGAATAATATTGGCCATGTCGTATATCCTCTATCATGTAATTTACAAAAAATAGGCGGAGATTTGTAAACAGAAAATTTACAAACGTCTTTATGAGATATTCCCCTGGAGCCCAAAATAGAAAATAATTTCCACCGGTTCCAAGTTCCATGCTGACGGTTTCTAAAAATCCGGCGTTTAAACTTTCGATTTCCTTCTTGCAAATTTTGAACATCACTTTGTCTTTGACACATTTTTGACACAATGTGTTTATCCACGATTGGTAAAGCACATGTAGAGTAAAGTGATTAAGATTTTATTTTTTAAACAGTTGTGTGCTGTAAAATTGAGAATTTATTTGAAAAATACTTTAGCACATCTAGTCCACCATAATGCAATAATTACAACGCATTTCTTAAAAAAAAATTATTAATAACAATATTTTATGATTTAAGAAAATAATATAATTCCGGCTAGCGAGGCTCGCTGGGTATTGTGATTGGATGGCCGAAAACTTGAGCTATAACTTGAGATTAAATAGACTAATAGACATGAAATATGTATACATATGTAATGGCTGATTCGCTATCGATTGGTAATAATAGTTTTGATGCGGCACAAAACGCTGAGGCGTAAAGCGCCGCCGCTTGACAAAAACAGGAATAACTTTTGACTTTATTAGATAAATCAACATAAAACTTGGGATACGTATGTAATCAATCATGGGCTATCGACGGTTGATAATGTTTTTGCTGTGGCGTAAAGCGCCGCTACATCTCTGATGCGGCGCTGTGCGGAGAAATCAGTTATTTTGTATATTTATGTAATGGATAGGGCGATATCGATTGGTTATAATAATTTTGATGCAGCGCAAAGCACTGCAGCGCAAAGCACCTCCGCGTGAAAAAAAAGGAATGACTCTTGACTAAACAGACTTATCAACATGAAATTTGGTATATATATGTAATCGATGATGGGCTATCGATTGGTAATATTATTTTTGGTGTGGCGTGAAGCGCCGTCACATACCTAATGCGCCACCGCGTGGAAAAATCAGTTGTAACTTTAGAATAAATAGACTAATAAACACAAAATTTGATAGACATATGGAATCAATGATGGGCTATCAATTGGTGATATTTAATTTTGATGCGGCGCAAAGCACCGCGGCGTTAAGCGCCGCCGCGTGAAAACTTTGGTAAGAATAAGTGTCAGCGGTGTAACCAATACTACAGAGCGTCACGGTTCTACAACTTCTCCAACCGCGCAGCAGACGCTTACAGCTGATAAACTACTTCACCTGACTAGCGGAGTAAAAGATGAAGGTGCTTCCGGCCGTTCAAGATCCGCGCCTCCAAGGAGCCCTGATTTTCCGGCTGTGCAAGAAAATGTACAACGATTAGACGAACGTCAGGCTTAAGATGGATCTGGCGAAGACCAGCGTAGAGAGAAAAGAAAACGCAGCGATAATATGATGGAGAATATGGTTGCATAACAGATTATGGTAAGAAAAAATTTAATATACGCGTGTTTAGTTAACTTTATATTTGTTTAGCAACTTATGGTTTTCCTTTTCCCTTCAAAATTCTGTGGTTTTTGTTTTCACCTTTCCACTACGTTTTCTATTATCAACATGAAATTTGGTATATATATGTAATCGATGATGGGCTATCGATTGGTAATACTATTTTTGGTGTGGCGGAAAGACCCGCCACATACCTAATGTGCCGCTGCATGGAAAAATCAGTTGTAACTTTAGAATAAATAGACTAATAAACATGAAATTTGATAGACATATAGAATCAATGATGGGCTATCGATTGGTAATATTTAATTTTGATGCGGCGCAAAGCACTGCGGCATGGAGCGCCGCCGGGTGAAAACAACAGGAGTAACTTTGACTAAATAGACTTATCAACATGAAATTTGGTATATATGTAATCAATGATGGGCTATCGATTAATGATATTAATTTTTTGTGGCGTGAAGCGCCACCGCGTAGTGCGCCACTTAGTGAATAAAATCAGCCATAACTTTGGATCAAATAGACTAATAAACATGAAATTTGGTAGATATATATACATAATTAATAATGACCTATCGATTAATGATATTAATTTTGTTGTGGTGTAAAGCGCCACAACGTATCTAATGCACTGCAGTGTGGAAAAATCAGCTATAAGTTTTACGCTTGACGCTACATAAAATCCATTATTACTAATCGATAGCCCATCATCAGTTACACATGTCTACTAAATTTCATGTTGATTAGTCTTTTTAATTTAAAGTTATAGCTGATTCTTCCGCACAGAGGCACATAAAGTATGTGGCGGCGCTTTACGTCATAGCAAAAGTAATATCATCAATCGATAGCCCATCTTTGATTACATATATACACCGAATTCCATATTGATAAGTCTATTTAGTCAAAAGTTATTTCTGTTTTTTCACGCGGTGGCGCTTCACGTCGTAGCGGTTTGCGCTGCATCAAAATTAAGTCACACCAATTGATAGCCCATCACGGATTACATATGTCAATAAAATTTCATGTTGATTAGTCTATTTATTCTAAAGTTACAGCTGATTTCTTCACGCGGTGGCGCATTAGCCATGTGACGGAGCTTCACGTAACAGCAAAAATAATATCACCAATCATTAGCCCATCATCAATTACATATGTATACCAAATTTCATGCTTATAGGTCATTTTAGTCTGGAGTTATTAATGTTTTTTTAACGCGGCGGCGCTTCACGGCGCAGCGCTTTGCGCTGCATCCAAATTATTATGACCAATCGATAGCACCATATTCATTACATATGTATACTAAATTTGATGTCTATTAGTTCAGTTAATCTAAAGTTATAGCTGATTCAATGAGCATAAGTGAGATTATTTAGTAGTGATTGGCGAAATTGCAGAAACCTTGGAACACCAGAACCGGAACTGGAATTGAGAATTTCCAAAAATTCAGAACAGGAACAGGAACCAGAACCAGAATTTCAAGTTTATTAAAACCGGAATCAGGTCCGGAATGTACCAAAAATTTTGGAACTCCAAACCGGAATCCAAACACTAAACAACCCCCAAAGATGACTTTTTTTAAATTTCTCCTTAAAAACACTTAAAAATCATGAATTTCTATGAAGCCTTGAAA
>JASAMX010029975.1:7500-11574 GCA_030248175.1 Microlaimidae sp. YZB2_3 | reverse complement strand
TCACCCTACCTCCCCCTTTCACTGATAGAAAGTTCATTAAACAATCATGTTTTTCGTTTGGTTAGAACACTTAAGATATTTTTGTGATTTGTCATTTTCTTGGCAAAAGCTAACGTTTTGCCGGGCCCATACTTTTTGCCGAGCTTTTGCCAACTAATTTCAGTTTAGCCGCGCTTTAGCTTTAGTACTAAGTCCAAAAAACCCTTTAGTACTATAGCTTTTTATCCTTAGCTTTAGTACTAATGACACCCGTAGCGTGGTGTAGTGGCGCTGGGGTAAGCGGTCGCTGAAAATTCAGTTATTTATTTTTTTGAAGCAAAAAAATAAGAAGAAAACGGATGAAGACAAATTATAAAATTCTGATGCATGTTTTTTAATCATAGTTGGCGACGTGAATGAAAATCGCCATATGGCAGTCCCGCACCACCAATGATAGCAATTATATTTTTTGAAATAAAAATAATAAGGATAAAAAGATGATGCACATGAATGACAAAATTTAACCACGTTCTTTAATTACAGTTGGCGCGGTGCCGTCGGGTCAAATTTAAGTTTGGAGCTCCCCCCCCCCCGCCACCAATGATTGGAATTATATTTTTTCTAAATAAAACTAATAATAAGAAGAAGACGATAGTGAACATGAATTTAAAAAAATTACCTGATGCCCCAGTTATAGTTGACGCGGCGCCTTGAGGTTAAATTTCAGTGGGCGCTCCCGCGCCTTCGATGATTGCAATTATTTTTTTTAAATAAAAAAACTAGAAAAAGAAAAATTTCGGCAAAGAGTTCACAATATAATGTGAAAAAACACATGTATTAATGATAATATTAAAAAAGTAAAAAATATATCTTGACAAAGAAAAATTAACAAATAGCACTAAGTGAAAAAAAAATTAACAGACAAAGGGAAATATATATGTCATTGCACGGCTAAAAGCATAGTGTAGTAGGTTATTTTTTAGTTTGATTACAAAAAGTGGCATATTTTGTATACGTAAAAAACAACTTTAAATTTAAAAAATTTAGCTATTTCTGCACTTGTCAACTCATTGCTTGCAAATATGATTTTTCAATTGACATTTTTTTTTAGTCAAAAGTCTTGAAAAAAATTTTAACAGTGCTGTGTAATTAGTTCAACGTATAAGCAAATTATTATCATATTGTAAAAGTTTTTACTCAGTAGGCATCTAAGGCTTGGGGATATTTATTTAATGTGGCCGAAAAGGATTTTATTTAGTGGTAGGTAAAATCATATTCGGAGAATTTTTGGAATTATTTTATTTATTTTGATTTATTTATTTTTATTTTATTTTTGTCAAAAGACAGGAACATTCATAAGCTAGTATGCACCGCACTGAAATTCGTATGCAAACATAAACAAAGAAAACAGAATATAAGTCGTTTACACACAAAACAGTCATAACATTTCAACTATTCTCAACTCCAAGTGATTCATAACCATGAAAAGTTGATTAATAAATCAATAAAAATGGTCTCAATGAAAAAAGTGCTTCCTTAGAAGGCTGCAAAATTCCCTGTTTTTTCTAATTAACCAAATGATAACTTTTCTAACAATAAGTAACGATCAAGGAATATCGATTTCAATATATGAACGATAGAATAATAATAAAATTATGAAGATGAACATGAATTTCAAAATTTATACACGTTATCTATTATTATTTGGCGTTGCGCCACGAGGTTAAATCTCCACGTGGTTCTCCCACAACATCAGTGATTTGCGATTACCTTTAAAAAAATTAAATATGCAAATAAAACATTTATAATTATTGGACCATAAATTAATTATTATGATTGTTGCTGATAAAAAAAGTTAGCATGGGTTCATTAGAAAAAACAGTGAATTTTGCAGCTTTCTAAGGATGCACTTTTTTCATTGAGACATTTTTATTAATTTATTAATCAACTTTTCATAGTTATGAATCACTTGGAGTTGAGAATAGTTGAAATGTTATGACTGTTTTGTGTGTAAACGACTTATATTCGGTTTGCTTTTTTTGTTTATGTTTGCATACAATTTCAGTGCGGTGCATACTAGCTTATGAATGTTCCTGTCTTTTGACAAAAATAAAATAAATTAATAAATCAAAATAAATAAAATAATTCCAAAAATTTTCCAATATAAATCTCCCTACCACTCAATAAAATCCTTTCGGCCACATTGAATAAATCTGCCAAGCCTTAGATGCCTACTGAGTAAAAACTTTTACAATATGATAATAATTTGCTTATACGTTGAACTAATTACACAGCACTGTTGCAATTTTTTTTAGACTTTTGACTAAAAAAAAATGTCAATTGAAAAATCATATTTGCAGCAATCGTTGACAAGTGCAAAATCGCCACTTTTTTTAAATTTAAAGTTGTTTTTTACGTATACAAATATGCCACTTTTTGTAATCAAACTAAAAAATAACCTACTACACTATGCTTTTAGCCGTGCAATGACATATATATTTCCCTTGTCTGTAATTTTCCCTTGTCGTATTGTTTTTTTTAATTTTTTCTTTGTCAAGATATATTTTTTTACTGTTTTATTATTATCATTAATAAATGAGTTTTTTCATTAAATATTGCGGAACTTTTTGCCCAAATTTTTCTTTCTTAGTTTTTTTATTTAAAAAATAATTGCAATCATCGAAGGCGCGGAGCGCCCACTGCAATTTAACCTCAAGGTGCTCGCGTGTTAATTATAACTGGTAATTATAAATTTTTTTAAATTCATGTTCACTATCGTCTTCTTCTTATTATTAGTTTTATTTCAAAAACATAATTTTTAAATCATCGGTAAAATTAAGTAGGTCGTAAGTGTTTGAATTTAAAAGGTAATTGAGTAGGTTTTGGTTTCCAGAACTTAATAAGCTTCGAGCGTTCGCATATTTACATTTTAAAAAATTGTTTGTGGAACTAAATGTGCCCCTTCCCGCAACTAGTTTAACTGATTTTTATCTTTTTACCCTGCACCATTTTTTTGGTTTCATCATCATACACAAATTTTACAATTTTAAAAGCACCGTTTTCTTCTCTAACTGAATAACTTGAGTTAACATTGCCTTCTGCACGCAGTTTTTGTGTCATCTCGAAGGCCTTTGAGCGAAGCTCACTGAATTCTGCCGTTCGTTTTCTTTGCTCAAAACGTTGAGAAGGGCGGAACCTAAGATCTCGCAATGCTTTTGGAAAATTGCGATAATCTTTCTGCTGCTCAATATCTTGCCAGTCCGCCAAAAACTTTTTCGCGTGCACGGGACCCTGTCCGTCATGGTTCAGCATGGTTAATTTAACCAAACGATTGAAGGGTGGATTTCTTTGCTTTCCAAGTCTTTCGACACCAGCAACGTGAATCCAAGAATCTTCCAGACCCGCTAGGCAAAAGACTTCTTTTACGTTTTTAAACAGTTCAGATGGTTTCTCGTTTGGACTTTCCTTGAAATTGGACAGGATGACTTGGGTTTTCATCTCACGTTCCGATAATAATTCTTTCAGGTGGTAATAAACTGAAGCATCAGACGAAGGAATCCCTTTTTTAGCCGCATCAGCATACGATTTGGTAGCCGGATTATGAAAAGTGGAATTAATTTTGTCATTAAGTTCTTTAAGTTTTTCCGCGATAGCTGGTATTTCTGTATTAAAGCTGGTTTTGATTTGGCTAATTGCCACACCGTACTGCGCAATCTCATCGCTCAGCTCCTGGAAAGTGGTGGGAGACTCTGAGGTGGTAGAGAGCTTTCGAGGAGATCGCCGAATTTGGTGCGGCTGGGCGCATTCCGGTTTTTCACAGTAAAATCGAAATGTTCCTCTGAGCTCAAGTAGTTGTTTTGTAGATCCGCTCGGTTTAAAATTAGACAAACCTAAGCAGCGGAAATGGTGTACGTCGTCGCAGTTAAAGCAGACGACGTATGATACGTGCAGTTCTCCGGCGGATTTCCCGCATGTCACGCAGTCGTTTGTTGTTAAATAGTCGATTCAATACTACAATTTTCGCAGTCAGCTAGATTTTATTTGCCTATAAACAACCAAAAAAACAGCTTTAAATCTGTTTAATGTCGAATTTAC
>JASAMX010029972.1:0-11160 GCA_030248175.1 Microlaimidae sp. YZB2_3 | reverse complement strand
GCGGGAAAATTTTTTATATTGATTAATTTCTGATTTTAGAATGCACTTAGATTTGTATTAAATTTCCCAATATTTGAAAAGTAAAAAAAAATCTATACAAACTGCCACGCTTCACCATGGGGGGAGGTGGAAAGGCGGACAACCCCACAATTGTAAAAACCGTTAAGGGGTGTAAAACAGCCATTATCAAACCTACATATCTTATAATACATGAGTTTTAACATCTATATAGTATTGCCATTCAATATCTGAGGCAAAGGCACATGCCTTAGCTCTGTATTGAATGGTACAATCCATCGACATTAAAAAAAACTAACAAAATAACCAATGTACAGTTCCTGCGAAGCGGGAAAAAATTCAGTTTTTTGGGTATTTTGATGCTTTTGGAACTCATCAGAAATGTTTCTGAATTTATATATAAAGAAAAAAAATTTTCTTTACAGAAATCTCAAAAATCGTAGGTAGTCCCCCTTACCAAAAATTCCTGAGCCTTCGCGAATCGGGGGGGGGCGGCCTCCCCTAACCCCCCCTCTGGCTACGCCACTGATTCCATGCCAACTAATCCAGGGCTCCCCACCCCATCATCTCAAGTTTATGAAATTCGGTTTGGAGTGGAAGTTAGTAAATCAAGCAACATAAAATTGTTTAAATTTTTATTTTTAAAATGATGGTAGTTCTTGAGTTTTGATACCTCCCGAATTCGCGCCAAAACCACGGCGCGCATAACGACTGTCTTTCGAAGGCATTTGTGGTGACCAGCCTTAAACTTAGTAATTATATGCTTTACTGATGTGAAACAAAGATTTTACCTCATTTTAAAAATATTATTGCAAAAATTAAAAATGCCAAAACAAAGATTAATAAGTAAAAATTTAACAAGCATTTTAAAAATAAATTATTATTTTGTTTTGGCATTTTTAATTTTTGCAATAATAGGACTGTTTTAAAATGAGGTAAAATTTGTCGAGTCATTATTTCGATAATTTTTGCAAAGACCACTATCTCCTGAACAAGATAACTATTGGAATTTGAACTACTACTTAAACTTGAGCTCTAATTTTTTTCGTTAAAAACCTAAAAGTGCGATCAAAACTACTTTTTGATCAGGAGGGCCAATTGGATTATGTATGCTTAGCGGCAGTTACTTAAAATCCAGTTTTTTCGTTTTTAAGAAACACATTTTATCTTACAAGTTACAATATCGTTTTATTAGATTTTAAAGGTAAAGTGTCTTCCCTTAGCCCTTCCCGAAAAAATTCCGATGGGAAGGTCTATGTTTTTAATCTCTTTTTTTAGAATTTAATATAGTTTAAACAATTTAAAACTATTCTGAAAATATTAATGATTTAAATTGGTAAACTAGAAACGAAGCTACTACACTTACACTAATCTAAAATACTCAGCTAAATTTTAACATGACATTTTTCATAATCTTATAATCCATATCCCCTCTTCCCTTCCATAGTGTTTTATAATTGTTTTTAACTTAACACTGCTAAAATCACCGTTACAACAGCATTGGACCATAGCACTGTCGGGAAAAACCCTGTCTTTATTATCTTTTCAAAAACGAAAAACAAAATTATTTTTTAAAATAGCCAAATTAAAGCACAATGTAGTGTGTATAGCTTAGGTAACAAAAAATAGTAATAAATTATTACACTAACAAAATTTGAATAATTTTTTGTACAAAAACCAAAGTCTAAAACATGTTTATTTTTTAAATGCACCTACCTTAAGCTCATCTTCGAAGTGCGCCCGTTGTGTTTCAGCATTTTTGGCTCGAGCGTTGGCGTCGTTTAAGCTCTTGTCAGCATAGAGGCGACGATCTTCACTGTCTTTTAGGTCTTTTTCCAGTTTCTTAACACTGAAATTTTCCAAATTACCAGAAAACAACATAAAATGAAATACTTGACATTAATGAACAAAGGTTTTTTAACTTATATTTTTTTTACCTAATCGCCTATTTTTGCTTGGAAACACAAACACTTTGTTTTGGATTTTACTTGATTTTATACCATTTAATTGGTATTTTTGAAAGAAAAGTACTATTAAAATCGTATCCTGTTTTGTAAAAAGTTTAGTTCTCTTTTTGAATTCGGTTTTACATTTAAAAAAAATCACTATTACAGACAGTTGTTTTTGGTCAGGTCCGGAACCATCGTTAAGCATAGACGGCGGGAGAAGGAGGAGGCAAAGGCAAAGTATTGATCTATCTCTCTAATGCCGAAAGTTAAATATTTTTTTTTGTGAAAAGGAGAATTATGTTATACGGACAAAATTGGTCTCATTGTTATTGAGAGGGGTCCATTCACCCACAAATAGTCTGGTCTGGAAAACAAATTTAAATGTTTTTATCTTGAAAATTGTTCGCCTGCTTTATATTTATATCACGTGTTTTTGTATACGTGTTTCTGCCCTGATTGAGCGATATCAACCGTACTCATAGGTGAGAAAAAAAGGAGGGGCAGGGTTTTGTCCACCCCCCTAGCCTCGAAATTTTGGGACCTCCCCCCTAGACGACAATCTAGGGGGCCTCCTCCCCCAACCAAATTTCCGAATTTTTTACCCCTAGGCCTAACCCTCCTCTAGAATTTGAAAGCTGACCCCCCTCTCCCCTCGGAAAAATTTTAGAAACTTTTTTATACTAAATTTTCTTCCAAAACTGTGAATTTTTAACACATACCTATTCATGTTTTTACACCCTTTTTACACCAGAATATTTTACACCCTTTTTACACTCGCTTTTTATTCAATAAAATGTAGAATTATCCAGACCTGTGCACGGTCTGGAAATGCCCCCCCGCTTTATTGGAGGATTTGCTTCCCCCCCCCCCGCGAAAAAAATGAAAAAGTACCCCAAAATTATGACGCCATTTTTGAACTATGATGACGCTATCATCGCGAATTTTTGCAGTTTTTAGTCTATTTAAATGTATTTTAAGCCATTTTAGACCTATTTTCACCTTTTTTCGCTTTTATTGTCTCGTTTTCCCTTTTCCCTTCTTTTTTTCTCTTTTTTTCTTTTTCCCCTGCTTGCACCTTCGTTTCAAAAAAGTTGCTTCCCGTGCCCCCCCGTTTTGGAATCCCCCCCCCCAAAAAAAAAAACCCCGGGGGCAGTGCACAGGTCTGATTATCCTTCAAAAAGAACAATTATTAAAGTTATTTATGGTTTAAAAGTGTTTTGCTTTGGACAACGAACCCCACCTGACCGCTGACCCCCCTCTAAATTTCAAAGTTTCGCACCCCGGGTCGACCCACCCTAAAATGCTAGGGGGGTCCGGACCCCAGTAGGACCCCCTCCTAGAATTCAAAATTCGATTTACACTGAGACCGTTCTCACCCATGACTGACCGTACTTAGCCTCAAAATGTTCGTTTGCAAAAAAATATTATAAATATAATTTTAAAAAAGTTTAAAAAGTGTGTATTACCGACTGCGAAGGCTGTCATTGTCTGTCTTGTACTTCTCTACCTCCATCTGTAGTTTGGCCTTGTCTTTGGACACTTCGTCAAGAATGCGTCGCGCGTCGGCCAGCTCAGCCTCGTAGGCGCTGCGCATGTTGTTGCGCTCCCGAGTGACGACCTCTTCGGAGCTCCGGATCTGGACTAGCAGGCGGTGGTTGTCCGTCTCCAGACTGCGCACTTTCTCTATGTAGTTGGCCAGACGGTCGTTGAGCGTGATGAGCTGGGACTTTTCGTCCGCTCGCGACATCCGCAGGGGACTGAGGGGACTGAAGACTCCACTGCTGGCACTGCTTTGCTGACTGGTGCTGATTCCGATGTCCGGGGTCTCACTCCTAGTGGAATGGGAGGACCCGGAACTGACGACCCTCGAGGTCGTCGTCGTAGTACTGCGACGAGATGTGCGGGTAGACATCTTTATTTACCACAAGATTTAAATACTTAGAAATTCAATCTATTCTTCTTGATTTTAAACCGCTCTTGTATCGAGTATAAACCTGTAAAAAATTGTATTTTAGGCATAGGCGCAGCAAGGATTTGGGAACAAAAAAGGGTCAGCATGGAAAGAGGGATCTCAGTGGCGTGCCCAAGATTTCATTTCGGGGGGGGGGGCGGTCTGGAGGGGAGGTAAATACTAAACCTTAAGGGTGGTCTGGCGGCAGCCCTCCAGATATGGGGAGTCTGGGGCGAGAGCCCCTAGCGGGGTCAAGGGGCAGAGCCCGTTGTCAGGGGGGTCCGGGGGCGGAATGCCCCCGGGGGAGAAAATTTAAGAGGTTAAAATAATGTAGAAATTTTAATTCCAGATGATATGATACTTATTACAAAATATAAAGTTTTTTTATATTTATAGATTTAAAACATGTGTTTAAAATGTTAATAAAAGGATAGGTAATAATGTTTATAACATGTATGCCTTATTAACTACTGAACGGGAAAATCGGATTTAAATTGAAAAACATAGATAAATCGTAAATTTATCCTACCCGCGTAGCGAGGAAATTTTGGTTTTTTTGACTATTAATATGCTTTTTGAAGGCATTAGGAAGGTTTCTGTATTAATATTAAAGAAAAAAAATTTTCTCTCCCAAAATTTAAAAAAACGTAAGGGTCCCCCCTTACGTAAAAATCCGGCTGCGCCGGATTTCGGGGAGGGGGGTGGAGGGGGCGCCCCCTTTCATGGGCACGCCACTGGGGAATCTGATCTAACCTTGAAAAATTTTCAAAAGCCGAGGGTAAGTTTTAAAATAAATTTTCACGAACCGTCTATTCGCTAGATATTTTATTTTTTTATTTATTTTAAATAAAATAATCTAAAATACGAAACAAAAATTTGATTGAAAAATAATATTTTATTAAATACCTTAAAATTATTAGTTTCCCAATATGTATAACAACAAATTTGAAAGTGACTGAGAGCTGAGTAGAACGAAGCGAGAAAAAAAATTAAAAAATTGTATCTCTGAATCTCCAAATTTTTTTTGTATAAAACCCATACATGAGCACGGGGGGTTTGGGGCGGGGTTTTTAACCCCCCATAGGTGAGCAGGCAGTGGCGTGCCCAGGATTTCATTTCGGGGGGGCGGTCTGGGGGGGAGGTTAATACTAACCCTGAAGGGGGCCTGGGGGCGGTAGCCCCCCAGATATGGGGGGGTCTGCGCCCCCCAGCGGGGTCAAGGGGCAGAGCCCCTTGTCAGGGGGGTCCGGGGGGCAGAATGCCCCCGGGGGAGAAAATTTTGAATTTAAGGCGCTAAAATAGAATAGAAATTTTAATTCCAAATGATACTTATTACAAATTTTAAGGTTTTTTTATACCTATACATTTGAAACATGTGTTTAAACATTAATAAAAGGATAATAAGGGTTATAGTAGTTTTATTAAACATGTATGCCTTAACTACTGAACGGGATTATCGATTTGAAATTGAAAAACTAAGATAAATTGTCAATTTAAACTACTAAAATTTTGGATTTTTGACTATTAATATGCTTTTGGAAGGCATCAGGAAAGTTTCTGTATTAATATTAAAGAAAAAAATTTTTCTCTCCCAAAATTTAAAAAACGTAAGGGTCCCCCCTTAAAAAAAAATTCCGGCTTCGCCGGATTTCGGGGGGGGGGACGGCCGCCCCCCCCCCCTACTGGGCACGCCACTGTGAGCAGGGGGGAGGGTTGGAGGGGTTATGCCCATCTCCCTAAAATTTCAGATTTTGCTGACCCCCACCCCTAAATTCGGGGTACCCGGGGAGACAACCATTCCCCCCAAATTCGCCTCCCGGAGAAAAATTTTTATAATTTTTTATACTTTAAAAAAATAGAATTGTTACGGCTCATATGTCATAAAATGAGAAAAATGACATTTAAAATGTTTTTTTAATTTAATTTCATTTAATAAACTTTATGTACCAATTAATAATCTACTTTATTACATATATATAATCTTTATATTATATATATGTATATAATCTTTATATATATGTATATAATCTTTATATATATATATGTATCAGTAGCGTATATAGGGGGGGGGAGCGACCAACCCCCCATATATGTTTTTGGGGGGGGGACAGAGGGGTGCACCCCCCCCTAGAGCCAAAATTTTGGAGCCCCCCCCCCTGGAAAAAATCAGGGGCCCCCCCTTCCCCCCAAGCTCGAGAGTGGGTCCAGACCTACCCCCCCCCCCCCCCTGGAAGGCTGGACCCCCCCCCCCCCTCCCGACCAATTTGGAAGTATATTTTTTTATTTACTGTCAAAAACACAGGTTTTTAGTTAAAAAGTGTTTAAATACACTTTTTAGGCCTAAATAGGCTGTTTTAATACATAAAATTCAATATTAGACCTAAAAACACTTAAATTATTGAGTTTAAAAAATTTTGCTGAAAAATTCGACCCCCCTGACCCCCCCCTAAATTTGAAAATCTCGCACCCAAGGTCGACCCCCCCCGAAAAGCGAGGGGGTCCGGACCCCCCTGGACCCCCCCCTAAAAAATTTTGGCCTTCCACCCGGGGGTGGACCCCCCCCTAGCGGACCCGACCAAAAACATCTATGCCCCCCCCCCTTTGGCCGTTTCAATAGTTAGGGGGGGGTGGCGGTCCGCCCCCCTGGCTGGCAAATCCAGCCATTTTTTGTAAGGGTCCCCCTTTTACTTTTTTTATTTTCAGGTTATAAAAATGTAGTGCATTTTAAGTGCTTAAAATTAAACAATATAAAAATTTTCCCCGCTTCGCGGGAAGGTAAAATCTGCAATGTATTTTTCTTTTTTTATATTCAACCGCACCTTTTGCTCATAAGTTACAAACCCCTTGCAGTCGCGCATATATTTTTAAATAAATTAGACAATTATTTATGTTTAAATAAAGTTGTTTCTTAATTGAATTAAGCAACAACCTTTTTGGGATACAATACAAATTTTAACATCATATTAATTTAAAGTATGTAACAAACAAATTGCTTAGGAATTAGGTTATTAAAACAAAAGTAAACCTACAACCATATGATTGGCTGGAGACATTTTTAAGCAATTTTAATGCATATTTTAAAAAATTTCGCCTCCGGCAGCTGGGAGAACCGCCACTCTCTGCGAGCCGCACCCCGGGGTTAAACCGGGGGGGGGGGGGGGGGGGGGGGTGCCGACTTTTGCTTTGCGTCGGCTTGGTGCTGCTACTACAGTAATAAACAAAATGATTAGACATAAAGTTAAGAAAACAGAAGTAAAACTACGACCGAATCACTGGAAGCAAATTTTTAAGCAGTTTCTAGAGCATATTTATAAAAAATTTCGCCTCCGGAGGCTGTGGGGACACACCCCAAACCCCCTGGCTAACGCTTCGCGTTGGCGTGATGCTAATACTAGTAACAAACAAATTGTGTAGGAATTAGGTTATATAAATAGAATTAAAACTATGACTATTTAAATCGCTGGAAGCAATTTTTAAGCAGTTTTTAGTGCAATTTCAGAAAAATTTCGCCTCCGGCGGCTGGGGGGAAACCCCCAAACCCCCAGCAGCCGCTTTGCGTCAGCTTGGTATTTCTACTAAAGTAACAAATTGTGTAGAAACTGGGTTATAAAACAGAAGTAAATCTGTGACCATTTGAATCGGTGGAGACAATTTCTAAGCAGTTTTTAGTGCATATATAAAAAATTTTCGCCTCCGGCGGCTGGGTGGACACCCCCAGACAGGGACGTATCCAGGAGGGGGGGCGGCCGCCCCCCCCCGCCCCCGAAACGGTCGGACAGGGGGAAAATAGGGATAGTCAGGGCCGTGGCCAGGATTTGAATTGAGGGGGGGATTTTTTGGAAGGTGGTTCATAGGGGCCCACACGGGGGGTCTGGGGGGCGGGAGCCCCCCAGCAGGGTCAAGGGGCGGAGCCCCTTGTCAGGGGGGTCCGGGGGGCAGAATGCCCCCCGGGGGGGAAAATTTTTTAATTTTAAGCTTTTAAAAGGCATCAGGAAACCTAAATTTAAGTACTGAATCTTTATTTATTTTCAGTTGTTTTTTTAAATAAATACAACAAAATAAAATAGTTTTAGGTATTTTATTACTATTTTAATAAAAAAGAACAAACGTTTTCTAAAAAACGTTTTCTTTTTTATACCAAAAAAGTGGTTAAATCGTGACTTCCCGCTCTTCGCCGCTTTTATGCAAATATTTTCACACAAAACAAAAATACAATATTTTTAAACTCACTGCACTAATGTTTTGAATTATAAATAATTCCTTTTTTATAAATAAGAGCTTTTATGAACCTAAATCACTTTAAATAATGCATTTTAGATAGCTTTAAAATACATTACAGAGTGATTTGGAAAAAAAACTTTTTTTCTAAATTTTTAAAAAAACCAAAGGGGGGACCCTTTCGAAATTTTTTGCCTTCCCAGAATTTGAGGGGGGGATTAATCCCCCCAATCCCCCCCTGGCTACGGACTTGATAGTGGTTGGGCGGGGGGGAGGCCGCCCCCCCCCCGAAATGGTCGCCAGATAGTAAAATCTGGGGGTTTTCAGAGGCTAAAAATTCAAAATTTTCCAGCGCCTCGCTAATCGCTCGGCGCCAAACTATAAAATAATTTTAGTACCCCAATTGACCCCCAAAAAACAAAAAAAAATTTCCGCTTCGCTTCGCTCAGCGGCCACTTTCTATAATATACATATATATATCTCGCTATTTATCTTGCCTAATGCTAATTTTATTACAAAGTTAGTACAATATTTTTTATAAGTAATAAATACTACACAGAAAGCAAAACAAACAGTTTATGTATGTATGATTTATGTACCTCCCCCTCCTCCTAAATTTTCCAGCCGCCTATAGCATTGGCTCGGATTTTTTTCATATAGGTAGGTAGGTACCCTAAATAACATGGAGCCAAGATGCTTGTCATGTGCTTTGGTTTACAATGTGGGTGTAGCCAAAACCAAGAGGTCTGAAAAGTCTCTAAATTCCTTTTTCGTGAAATCCAGGCTCTGCCAACATAGATGAACAAGGGGGGAGGGGGTAGGGTGGGGTCCACCCCCCCTAGCCTCGAAATTTTGCCCCCACAGAAAAAAATCTAGGGCTTCCCCCCCTCCCCTCCCCCAAACTCTCAAACTTTTCACCCCTGACCCCCCTCTCTATTATGAAATCTGACCCCCCCCCCTCCCCTCTTGAAAAAATTTTAAGTACTTTTTTTATACTAAATTTTCTTGCAAAAACGTCAATTTTTAACACAAATTCATGTTTTTACACCCTTTTTATACCTAAATATCGCTTTTTATTCAATAAAATGTAGTATTATCCCATAAAAAGAACTATTATTTAAGTTATTATGGTTTAAAACTGTTTTGCTTTGGACACCGGACCCCACCTGACCCCCCTCTAGATTTCAAAATTTTGCACCCCGGGTCGACCTCCCCTAGGACCCCCCTCCTAGATATTGAAAAGTTATTTACCCGGGGTAAACAGTCCCCCTAGCTTTTTGACCGTGTTCATCTATGTTGCCAATGTGTGCTAATGTAATTTGTAACTAAGAAAACATGTTTTTATTGCTAAAAACAGTAGATAATAGGTTATTAGGCCAAAAACAGTGTATACAGCTTTATCTACGTTTATCCCTGCTTTTTTAACGTTTTAAAAAATTACGGGTGGCGGGCTCCGCCCCCCCCCCCCAAATTTCGGGGGGGGGAGGGGGGCGGAGCCCCCCCCTAAATTTTTTTTGTACTACAATCCGCCCCCCCCCCCCCCAAATGAAACTCTGGCTACGTCCCTGCCCCCAGAGCCCCCGGCCGCCGCTTTGTGTCGGCTTGGCGCCGCTACGCGGCGCAGTTACGGCGCTTCGCGCAGTAACCCCCCGCCAAGACCTTAGCAGACCGCCCCCCCTCGGGTAAATCCTATATACGCGCCTGATATGCATACATGGACAAGTTAGTCCGCAGTGGGGGGTTAAACCCCAAATTAGGGGGGGTTAAAATCCGAGAAACGCAAAATACCCATATCGTTTTTTTTTCTGGAGTGCATTTTACCCATATATCGTTTTTCGATTTTGATAAAAAAAATAGGTAAAAAACGCTAATTTTAGGTCAACAAGCCCTTTTTATAGCATTTTTGAGATTTTTATTGTTTAAAACATTCATTTTGACCTAAAAACTTAAGTTTGGAGGCAGTTAGAAGTCATTTTAAAGACATTTTCTTTCTTCATTTTTCCAAAATTGGGGGGGGTCAACCTTTGCTCCCCCACTTCGAAGTGGGGGAGATTAAACCCCCCTTCTCAGAATTTGACGGGGGTTAACCCCCACAACCCCCCCGGGCCCATGTATGCTGATATGTATATAATCTTTAAATAAATTATATATATAATCTTTATTTTTATATATTTTTATATATATATATGCATGGGTGTAAGCCAAGATTTCGGAAAGAGGGGGTCCAAATCCAACTCTGAACAAAATTTGCGAAAATTTATGAAGATTTTGAAACCTAGTAGGGGGTCAGGTGCATAAGTGGGCAAGGGGGGTTAAGGGCATGCATACATGGGCACGGGGGGGGGTTGGTGGCATAACAGAACACGGTCAAAAAGCTAGGGGAGGGTGTTTACCCACGGTAAATGATATTTCAAAATCTAGGAGGGGGTCCCAGGAGGGGGGGGGTCGAACCCCTCTAGCTCTAGCTTTCTAAGTGGGGTCGACCTAGACCCAGGGTGGAAGATTTCGAAACCTAGAGGGGGGTCTGGTGGGGTCCGATTTCCGAAACAAAATACTTTTAAACCATTAAATATTTAATAATAGTTTTTTAAGATAATACTACAATTTATTGAATAAAAAGCAATATTTAGGTATAAAAAGGGTGTAAAAACATTTGTGTTAAAAATTCACGTTTTTGCAATAAAATTTAGAATAAAAAAGTACTTAAAATTTTCTCAAAAGGGGAGGGGGGGTCAGATTTCAAAATCAAGAGGGGGGTCAGGGGTAAAAAATTTGAAAATTTGAGGGGAGGGGGCCCTGGATTTTTTTCTAGGTGGGGGGGCCAAAATTTCGAAGCTTTGGGGGGTGGACCCCACCCTACCCCGCCTTGTTTATCTATGGGGGGTTAACCCCCCCCCCACAAATGCTGAGAAGGGGGGTTTAACCCCCCCCAAACTCAGGAGTGGGGGGGGAGAAAGTCTAGTCTAGACCCCCTGGAGAAAAAGGGGGGTCCAGTCTAGACCCCCTAGACACCCCCCTGGTTAC
>JASAMX010029971.1:0-12713 GCA_030248175.1 Microlaimidae sp. YZB2_3 | reverse complement strand
GATTGGCTAGTTGTGTCTGGTTTCGCGAAAATACTGCTAGTTTTTAGGCAGTGCCCATTTACACGACACTTGCCCAATTAATGGCAGTTGTTTTGCCATTTTTTGTGCATGACAATTAATGGCAGTGCTCAAAAAATGGCACAAAATTGTTTCACTTCCAGTAGGGAGTGACATATTTTTCCTTAATATAATATATAGTATTATATATTTTTGGTAATATCAGCTCAGTTTCCAATATTACAAAAATTTGCAAGAAAAAAAAATAATTTTCCTAAAGTGATACCTAAAATTTACCGTCTGAACGGAGTTAGGTAAATACCGTCAGACGACAGGTGAATCTGCTTCTAAAAATATATTAAGATACGTTGAAACATTAACTCGGTGGGTATTTAAATTCATACCCTTTGGTTTGTTGTGATTGGCTGGTTGTGTCTGGTTTCGCGAAAATACTGCTAGTTTTTAGGCAGTGCCCATTTACACGACACTTGCCCAATTAATGGCAGTTGTTTTGCCATTTTTTGTGCATGACAATTAATGGCAGTGCTCAAAAAATGGCACAAAATTGTTTCACTTCTAGTAGGGAGTGACATATTTTTCCTTAATATAATATATAGTATTATATATTTTTGGTTTAACTACGATGTGTTTATAACAATATAAACCAAATAAAACGATACACCTTAATGAAAACTTAAAATTTCTGTTGTGTATTCATGATATATGACCCCAATTGAATTCCCTAAGCAATAAACTTTATTAAAATTGATTTCTTTTTAGATTTTTTTCCTTTTTTTAGTTTTGGGAAATAAAATCCGATTTTTACTGCTCCAAATTACACTAACATTTTTTGACGACTTTAAGTTTCTCACTTAGGACTTCAAAGTCCAAACCACGTGTAAATTAAGTGTTTAGCGTTCAGTCTGTAAACCACAGTATATTTGATATCTTAAATGCTATACTCATTCGAATTTTTTCGGTTAGTAAACCTTTTTTTGGGATTATAATTTTTAAAAGTTTTTTAGCAAAGAACTCAAAAAAGAATATATATTTTTTACCGATTCTCCGGTCCCCGCTATTTGTTCGCTGTCTTCCCATGTGTGTGGCATTTCAGGGTTCAACTGAAAATGCCAAGCCAATGAAGGATCGTGTTTTAACGAATTCAACAACATCAATTCCCCGAATCTGCCTTCCGTCTTGATTTTCAGCTCATTCCAACTGGATTTCAAGTACTGCAGTTCCAAGTTGTTTACTATCGTGTGTCCACCTGCAATGACAAAGTATTTAATATGTCAATCAGATATCTAATATCAAGAGTATATTATTCAAGAAAATTTCCGACTGTAGTCACCGTGCCCTAAATTTCTGATCCAAATTTTCAAAGAAAAGTTGCACATGCGACTTTTCTTGCGTACGTGAATTTCTGTGGCTTTATCACCTGTTTGATTGCAGCGTGACTTTTTGTGTAGTCATCATACTCTTTTGTCGCGTGACTAATTTCCCTGTATACGTGAAGCTACTTTATCGATTACTGATTTGTACTTTATCGTAATTTTTTTACTTTTGGGCGTCAATTAAAACAATATAAAATGTTTCAAATAATTTGTTTTGTTTTTTTATAAACGGAGGTTTTTATTTAATATAAACCAATTGTTTCTTACCTGATAATCGTCGAAAAACAGTGGACATCCCTCTGTGTACAATAGTCCCGCAGCGTAGGTATACCAGACAGTTGGTGGCACTGTTAAGTACAATAAGTAAATTACTAAGGTCAACTGCTTTCTGGAACCATGCCAAAGTGGCCCCTTGTTTGTCTATTCCGAGTGATAGCTCCACTATTTCCAGAATGTTTTCCGGTAAGTAGGTGACAAGGTATTTAATGATCAATAGCACTTGGACGGCAGCAATAGAATGAGCCTGCGGTAGTGTTGTAATAGTTAAGAAATTAAGTAGATACCTAATTAATTTTTAAGAATATTAAAAGGTAAAATTTCATAATTACATACTAAAACCTATAAGTAGACTCAGCGACTGTGATGAAGTTTAACGAAAAATATATAATATAACGAAAAATGGGAAACTTCTGTATCAAAAGTTTCGCTGGGGCGATATTTGTAGAGTAAGATTTATTATACATAATAGCATTACTATTATAATGGCAACTATACACTCTATTACAATCGACCTAAGTCACTTAAGCAATAATTTGCATACAACAAAATTAAATTTGCAATACATCTTTTGGAGTTTTGAGTTCAGTACAATCATGGTATACTCCCTGTATGTACGATGATTGTTTTTTTGTTAAAAACCACTGAACTCAAATTCCAAAAGATGTACTACAAATTTAATCCTGTTGTATGCAAATTAATCTTTATGTGACTGTGGTCGATTCACGCAATTTCTTGAGAGAATATGCCATAATTTTATCCTGAACTAAATTAAATTTGGAATTTGAAAAAAAAAAAAAGAAAAAAACTTCAAAATTGAAATTGAAATAATTTAATTTATTCGCGCAAATAAAAAAATAATTTTCATTTCGCGCAAATTTTTGTAAAAAAAATGCCATTGTAATGACACACTTCAGTGAGACGAGCTATTTTAACCTCCAATTTTAGGAGTATATCAATGGCATTCGCCGGCGCCAATTTTACGAGAGTTGCACATATATTGCTGTATATATTGTTGTTTTTGGTTTAAATAGAATGTAAAGATGTAGACAGTCATAAACTACAAAAGCCTCTTGTAAAATATACAAAGCATGGAGCAGTTTAACGAGCATAAAACTTATTAGTTAGTTAGGGTATTTGTTACAACACTAGCCTGTTGGGTAGATTTGCGGTGGACGGACTCGCGGTTGTGGACGCCGTAAGTGTTGGCGGTGTCGTTAAGCAAAATGATGCGCTGTCTGTTGGCGAGATACACTCGTCTCGTGATCACAAAAACCATGGTGCAAATGCAGAGAAACGGGCCGAAACCACTTAGCAAGAAACGACAAACGAAAATGCGATAGAATCCCACGTAAATTCGGTTTTTTCTAAGGCATGGATATTTATAAACAGGACATTAATTTTTACTTTTAACGTTTTATATTTATTTTGATTAGATTTGTTGTAATCAAATCAAACCCAACTGACCTAGTGATTTGCAGCATTGAAACGACAATTTAACAATAAAAAAATTTAAAATTTGAGCAACATTGATTTAACATTAAAAATTAAATACCTTATTTTAACAATTATTTTTTAAAATATTCAATTTGAAACAAAAATGCTATTTTTAAGGGCTAAATATTAATTTTTGCATAATTTGTGAAAACGAAGGAATTTAAAAAATTCTGCGTTTCATTTCGTTTAAAAAAACAATTCGTAACTGTCCAATCATATTTGGTCTTTACATGTACCCACAAAAATTTTGGAGGTCATCCAGATAAAATTCAAACAACCGCAATCGCGATAATAATCAAAAAATATTATAAGAGTTAAATACGTTTTAAATACTTTTCTTACTTCTCGACTTATATAATAAGACTGTTAAAAATAAAATGTGTGTACAATTAGTTAATTTCGAAGATAGTATAGCCAAAAATATACAACATAATAATATTTTTGATATAGCCATGCCTAAAATTTGTAATAGTCAGTTCCATTAAAATTTTTCCTGATGATGAAAGGCAGTTAACCGTTTTTAATTCAAATGCTGATGGCATTGTTGTTAGTAATGTGACGCCAATAACCATCCACACCAAACATCTTTCATGTAAAAAAAATGATAACAAGCTAAATAATAATCAGCTTACCGTAAATTGTTATATTAAACAAAAAATTAAGATCAAACTTTGTTTAATTTGTAGCCATTTGTGATAAAACAGTCCTATTCTCCCGTGCAAAGCCTTATGAAGCCATTGCTTTTTCTGATATTATTTTTATATGTCTTAATATTTCTTATATTTTACCTATAAAAATGCTTTACATATTTTATTTAAAAGAACTAAATATAGATAGTAAAATAAAACTAATCACAATGAAAAGTTTGGATATAAACCAAAACAATAATTTTATTTATAATTATTTTATTTTTTATTTATTTTGTTTAAAAAACTTATGTTATTTGTTTACAAAAAATTTGTTTTTACTATTACGAAAAAAAACAAATGCAATTTTCAAGACCTTATTTTTTTAGAAATTTCAAACCATAAAATGTCTGCTTAACAACTACTCAGACTATAGTCCACATCTTTTTAGTCTAAACTGGTAGAATTTTTTACTTATTGCGGGCAGCTGCCTAAACCAAATGCAAATTCCTATGGTCCCCATAATGCTTATCTCAGATTATTCCATAGGTATAAATCGAGTCTTTTTCTTGTTCTGTTCTTAGAGAATTTTTCAAGCCTAGCTTAATATTACGAAAAAAGCAAATGCAACATTTGAAACCTTATTTTTGCAGAAATTTCAAACCGTAAATTGTCTGCTTAACAACTACACACCAAAATACGGTTATATCATTTTTATTAACTGATTAAAAGCTAATATACTTTTTATCGAGAGAATATGCTTTTACGCTGCCTTCAAATGGTCGAGAAACAATGATGCAGCGCTTAATTGTGGATTTACCGAAGATTTTTTTATTGCTATAAAATATGTGTTAATGTTTGTTATTAGTAAGAGTCTAAGGTAATATACATTCACTAACACCGTTTACGGCTAAAAACATTGCGAAAAAGGCGGAAAAAAGCAGCAGTAATTAAAGCGGAAACCAATGCACCCGCCGATTCTAGGACACGAGGGTAATGGACACGAGGATACTGGACACGAGGGTACTGGACACGAGGGTATTGGCCGCGAGGGTACTGGGCACGAGGGTACTGAGCTAAGAAAAAATAAGTCTGTCAAAAATATGTAAATTTTTTAAACTAAATGAGCTGAACAACGAAATTTTTATTGTTGTTTGAATGTGTAGACAATTTAACGTTACATAACTCAGTTCGATTTTAATTATAAATAACATTTTTTCTTGCTTAAATATAAGCAATTTAATAATAAAAAAACTTGGTAAATTGTTTAAAAAACATCATACTAATTAAACAAAATTTTAAAAGGTCATTTAACACAATTTATACAATGATTTATTAATAAAAACAATAATAATGTTTGAAGCTTACTCTAAAGCTCTGGAGCTTCAATACCCTGTCTTCGCAAAAAACTAAAGAATTAATATTAGACAATCATGAGTGGAAAGAGAACGCCATTGTCAGAAGGTATTTAATTACTGTTTTTTCTTAAACATATACTTGTATGAAAATACGAAGCAAATTCTGCAGTTTTTTGCTGTCATTTTTTTATTTAGACTCTTTTAATCGACTCTTGATTAAAATAATTGCATTTTTTGATAAAATCTTTGGAAAATATAACTTCTGCAAAAAAAATTTCAGTAGTAGAAATGTAAAAAATATCTTCTTGCCTTTTTTAGTCCACTCTAGCTTAAGGAACTCACTTGAACACATGCGTTGATCATTTAAAACAAGACAAACCAAATGTGCTTTTGAAACCCAAAAACATACAAACAATTGTTAGATTTTTCATGTATGATATTTTGTGCATTTAAATTTAAGTATAGAGTGATGAGTAATAATGCAACAAAAAATAATCCAACAACAAATCTTATGGAGTTTTTAAAATTGCACCATTTCACAGTAAACTTTATTTTCCTAAGCCTAAGCAAAACCCAAAAAATAAGCTAAACTTTATTATAATATTTTAATAATAGTGTGCTTTAAAAAATACGGAATAATTTGGTTTTAAAAAAGGCAATCAATTTTTTTCGGAAAATATTTTACTAAAATGTTTTTGCAAGGTTATTAATAGCAGTATTATTTGCAATTATTTTTGCAGTTATTTAAAAAATACGAAATAATTTGGTTTTAAAAAAGGCAATCAATTTTTTTCGGAAAATATTTTACTAAAATGTTTTTGCAAGGTTATTAATAGCAGTATTATTTGCAATTATTTTTGCAGTTATTTTTTTCGAAGGCATTATTAAGTATTCATTTTTTCTATACATCACGAAAAGTAACCACAAAAATGTTTCGACAGCACAATCAAAGTATAAAAGCAACCCTAATGTTTATTATCTTTCAAGTCGTCTTAGCATTTTTAAAGCGAGCTATTGTTTTTAAAAAAATGCATGAAAATGTAAAAAATAACACGAAAATGTCAAACATAAAATTATTATATTTTTTTATGTCTTCTCAATAATTTTTTTATAATCCTACCTTTTATAAGTCAGTCAAACAAACTAAATGATTTTTAAGTAAAACAAACTATTGTTATGCAATAAGTTTATCCCGCTTTATGCGGGAAGGTTATATTTTTTGCTCGTCAGCACCCTAGGGCCCAAGGACACGAGGGTACTGGTACCCTCGTGTCCCCCCTTGCAAAATGAAGCGATTTTTTTACGAGGTTGGTGAACGCAACTTTTTAAGCCCTACCTTCGTGTCCAGTACCCTCGTGTCCCGTTCCCGCACCTGCCATTAATCAGGAAAGAGTGTTCTATGACATGGCGGTCCGAAGGAAATACGACACGAGGGTCCTACGACAGAACGATCCCAAGGCAATAATGCATTTTTTACAGAGTGAAACAATGCGCCGTTTTTAATATATAGGGTAACTGACTTAATTTCGGCCACCTTTTTTTATTTTTTTGAATAAGTTTTTTCTGGTTTTTCCAATCGACCCAAAATTTGGTCTAAAAATCAAACGATAACTATTTTTGTTATTCCAGTGCAAAATTTTAAAATTTCTGTTACACTTAAAGATCAGTAGAGCTTTAAAAAATTTTTTATAGTGGCCGAAATTAAGGTGCGAGCCATTAACTTCGGCCACCTAGAAAAAACTGGCTATAACTATTGCCAAACTGAACAATAAAATTTTTAAAGATTGCAAATTTATCCTTAGGTATTGTTCTTGGTACATATAACTTAATTTTTCCCGTTTGCAAACTTTAATAGTTATTAGCAAGACTTTAATTAACTATGTCAAAACCTTAAAAAACAAGTTTTAATAACCCGTATTTTTTGTTGAATTTTTATTTTTGGCTTAAAAACGTCAAAAAAAGTCAAACGAGCAAAAAAAGCTTTATAAATACGGTAGTACTCTTAAAAACAGTAAAAAACGGCAGGTTCTTTCACCTAAATTTTAAGGTGGCCGAAATTAACGGAATCTTAAAATGCGCAGTTATTTAAACGCGTTGCAAAGTTATTTTGAAGAAAATATCAAAACATGAAAACTAACAATTTTGAGCATTAAATAGAAGATATTTTACGGTTATATTGTGCTTCGTTCTAAATTTGATGCAGTTGAAACACGAAGCAAAAATTAAGAAAATCACAAAAAATTCACTTTTTGTATGAAAATGTTGACAATGCAGAATAAAAAAAATAAAAAACTTTTGCAAAAACAGTTTATTCAACAATAACCCCCTTACTTTTGTGCTAGTTTTTTTGTGTTTTAAAAATAAGCCAATTCTTTATCACCCTAAATTGGTGGCCGAAATTAAGGCCTGGCCGAAGTTAAGTCAGATACCCTAACCTGTTTGCGTATTTCCTTTTGATATTGTCATTAAAGTTTTATATGTATAGTTTTTTTTTTAAATTAAATTTTATTTTTTTGATTTTTAGAAAACAAAATATAAACTACAAAAATGTAAGATCGGCCTAAAAAATATTTGAACTGGGTACTTTTGGTTCTATTAAAATAGGCCTATTATTAACGAGTTTTATTTATAATGAGGTATTGTACCCTATTTTAATAAGTTAATAATGTTTTCAAAAGTTAAAAACAACAGAGTTCTTCAAATCACGCATTTTTCTACACTATTATGTACCCAAAAAGTTGTTCTTGTAATATTTCCACATTTTTGGCTATGGTTTTTACTGGTCGTGATGCTAAATCCACAAATGAACTCCGCCTACAATCTGGGAACTCCAGAACAAGATATTGGGGGTAAGGTTGGAACATATTTGCCATTTGGTAAATAAAAAATGGATTGAAAAATTGTAAGTGTAAATAACTTGAAAAAATCAGTTAATTCGTAATAAAATTTTATATCAACGTATATGTAGCTAAGACTCCGGAATATAGACAGTATCGTAGATTAACCCTGCGCATAAGTTGCGAAAATTATTGGCATTATTTTACTTCACTAATTTTGAAAAATTTTACCCAAAATTTGAAAAAAAAACACAAAAAAAGTGTTTTTTAAAGTTATACCATCCGAATATCCAGTGTAAAAATAACTGAAGTCAAAACTGCATAGTAAGAAAATATTTGTTTTTCTGTGCATATTTTGTTCTTTAAATGGTAAAAACGTGCACTGGATTAAAACAATCAGTTAAAATAAGTATTTAAAATGGTTAAAATTGGTTTTTTAATATAAAGATTTCCTTGAAATAAGTGTTTTTTAAATGAATGGTTTTAAATTAATACGTTAAAGACATCCTTCATTTTTGTTCACATTTATAAAAGAATATTATAACTTATGAGTAACACACATTTTATGCTGTAGAAGTATGCTTTTTTGTCAGCGCTATCACAATCGTAGTGCATTATTTTCCGAGACCGTCGTGTCGAACCCCGTTTTTTATGGGAACGTCATCATATCGTACTAACTTCTTCCGGAACTGTCGTGTTGCACGACCATTGTGTCGCGTTTTAAGAAAAAAAAATACATAAAAAAAGCGCAGGACAAACTTTCTTTTTATTACGTTATCAGCATTGGATATAAATACTTTTGTTAAGAGTTTTTAAATATTTTGATGTTACTGTTATATTAATTATTGCAAACATTTTTACTTATTTAGATTTAAAATATTAAAATTTAAACCTATTAAATCATATTTGGTAGTTTTTTCCGCTTGGTGCACGGGTGGTTTTTTTTTGCCTTATCGACAAGTAGTTTTTCCGCCTAACGACGGGTGTCCTTTTTTTCTTCACCCTTATCATCTATAAAAAAACAAAAACCACACATACACACACATAAACACACCAAGACATCAACACCTCTCACCATTAAAACACACACACACACACACACACACACACACACACACACACACACACACACACACACACACACACACACACCTACACACGCGTGCTCACACACACCCATACACCACACGCATGCACACATATAGAATAAAGAAAGACATCGTGGCATTTACCATTTATGTACTTTATTATTTTGTTTTTGTAGTTAACTAAAATATCGGTAAATCCACCTGAAGAGTCAAAATAACAGCCAACCAGGTGGATATCATGTTGAAAAACGCAGCCGGGTAGTGCAACGTGAGACAGATCCAAGCGAAAATCGGGTGTGCGTATAATTTAGTACAGGAAAGCGCCTGCCATACACCATAGTAGCCGAAGGCAATTATTAACAGACCGATATCGGACACCGCCAGTGCAATCAAAATGATTTTCTTAGGGAACTTCTGACGAACATGGTAAATGGCCGCGGAGTTTCCGATGAGACCCAAACCTACAAAAACAACGGTCAAAGACCCGAAGACAGTGTTCCAAGTGGGTAGAGACTGGTCACAGATGTTTATGTCTGCTAAATATGTACAATTTTCTATGACAGCTTTTTCCTTATTTTGTTTATCCGTCTGATTAAAAAACATATTCTAAAATTTAAAATTATTATATTAAAGTATTTTCAACGCATAGTACACAATTATACAAAATTGAAAGAAAGATATTGTAAATGATGAGGTTTATATTTATTTTAGCATAAAGCTCAAAACAAAAAAAAAATATTATTAAAAAAAGTGTTTTAACGTATCAAAACATATGTATATCCAGATTTGTGCACGGTCTGGAAATGCCCTCCCCGCTTTATTGAAGGATTTGCCCCCCCTGTTTTATTGCCCCCTCCCCCCGCCAAAAAATGAAAAAGTACCCTAAAATTATGACGCCATTTTTGACCGATGATGACGCCATCATCTCGATTTTTTTTGCAGTTTTTGGCCCATTTCAATGTATTTTATTTTTAACCATTTTAGACCTATTTTTACCTTATTTTTGCTTTTTTTGTCCCTATTTTCCCTTTCCCTTCTTTTTTTCTCCTTTTTTTTCTTTTTCCCCTGCTTGCCCCCCGTTTTATTGCCCCCCCCCCCCCCGTTTCAAAAAAGTTGCCCCCCGTGCCCCCTGTTTTGGAATTGCTACCCAAAAAACCCGAGGGCAGTGCACAGGTCTTTATATCAACTGGAACGAACGATTTAGAGTCGATAAGGCCGAAAGAAGTTGGAGCTGGAACTTCAAGCTAAAGAGGTAGAACTTGGAACTGAGGGGGAGTGGGGAGTTTGGAGCCAAAAGTTTGAAATCGCTAAATTATTTAAGCCTAATCCTAACCCCAAACTAATTTTTCACATCGGCATCACGTTCTAACGACAAAAGGACAAAAAGAACACATATGGCGTATGTGTTACACCTTCCCCATAAAGAGCCAGCTGTTTTATCAATTCAAATACCTCCACCAGTCTTCAAGAAGCCCGTCTATCTACTGTAGTACATTAGGGGGAAGGGAGGGGGTTACATTTATAAAAACCCGGAGTATCGGTCACCAAAAAAATATGTGATAAAATATTTGACGACCCGAAGTAGAGGCGAAAATAACCAGGCGCTGAAAAATTTAAACAGCCAAATTTATTAATAAAATTGGCCGATACAGGAATTTAACCCATAACAACCAAATTTGACTCCAGTATGCTATCCATTTCCCCATAGGCCGGACAACGCAAAAAAAAGATATATCCAATCGCATTTAACTAACGCTTCTACTTTGAGTTTCACAAACCCAAGGGCGAAAGGGACAGTGTCACACGAGAAACCAAAAATATTTTTTGCTGCGACTTACATTTTTTATTCTTTTATTAAAATAAATTAATGCTCTAAAACTAATTTTGACTTCTACGGTTGTACATCAAATATCATAAAACCTCAGTATCTTATTTAATGATTATTTATCTTCCAGTAAAATTTTATAATTTTATCAAAATTAAAAAAATTAAAATAAAGTCTTAACTAAAAAAAGTTGTTTTTTTTCTCTATATTATGAAACAATGGCAGCGCATAATTAAACATAAGAATAAATAATCAAAATACCTTATAGTATAGGAAATTTTATAAAAATAGCATAACTGTTTTTATAAAATCACAGTAAGTTTAAATTGAAGATATACAAACGTTTTCATGTAAATCACGATAATTCGCGTGTTAATCTTGGAAACGCAATATTTCGCGGTACTTAAAATAATAATTGTAATTGACTGACTAGCAACAATTAACTATGTACTTCTTTAAATGAACGTAATATATATATATATATATATATATATATATATATATATATATATATATATATATATATATATATATATATATATATATATATATATATATATATATATATATATATATATATATATATATATATATATATATATATATATATATATATAAGCCAAAAAGCTCTATATTGATAGAGCAAGAAAATAATGTTACTTGATGATGTATTTAAGAAAGAAAAGATGTAGACTTAAGAATTACGCCTGGATAATCATTATGGGAATATGAGAACCAATTAAAATTGTTTTCAGTTATAACGGTTTCGCAACAAAAGATTTTTGTTATTTGCAATCCCGCTTTTAAAAAAACATAATATAAAAATCATACCTCCTACTTTTCTGTTACAAAATTTCCAAATTTTTTCAAAGACATTTTTAATATATTCCATGTCCTTGAAGTTTTGCCATGCTTTTGCTACTGTGTCACACTCCTTGAATAAAATTTTACAGTTGATTGAAGATAGATACAAAGTTTCAGATAAATTAGTGTCTTGGTTTAATTGTGAAAAACTGGGTTGCACAGTTACATTCATAAAAAAAATTTCTATCGTTCGTTAACAAATATTAGTTTTACGAGTTGGTTTTGAAACTAACTGATACATGCCTAGCTCAAGAAAATACTCAAACCAATTATTCAAATTTGGTGTGTTTGGTCTTATTTAAACTGAAGATCAATCTAACCCTATATGGCAGATTGAAATCTCCATCTAAACCAATAGTGCATGTCGGTACAAGCAACATGCTTGCTTGCTTGCCTGTCCCTTAAGGCTGGTTCATACTTATGACAAAACGTCCTTTATACAAAGTCCAAAGGACAAACACAGTCAATTGTCCTTTGGTTTTTGACTAAATGACAAAGTTCAAAGGACAACGTTTTCATGCTTTTTGTCCTTTGGACTTTTCGCTTTGGTTTTGTCTTTTGGACTTTGTCCAAAGGAAAAAGTCCAATGGTGCCTCTTTCTGCCTTTCATAAATGTAGGTTTAAAATAAAATCAACACCATTTCCTTCAACTACAATATACAATAGTACTTGTGAAATTTTCTAATTAATTCAAATATTAACTTGTCTTTTCTTTACTGAGGTTATCGATATATTCATGAACCACAGTTTAGTGTTTAAAATCAAATCAATCGCTGTTAAGTTCTAGTGTGTTATATTTTGTTTTCAATATTTACTTCAACTGTTTTAAAAATGATTTACAAGATATAAAAACTCTTCCGCTTCTTATTGCAATTCTATCTTTTTTGAAAATGTTATTTTTTTTTTGTTTTTAATCATTAAGCATAGCTAAAATGAACCCCTTAAAAACAT
>JASAMX010029970.1:0-26366 GCA_030248175.1 Microlaimidae sp. YZB2_3 | reverse complement strand
AGTAAAATCGCCTGTAGCAATACGTAACATGTTGGTTTCGTTGCGTATCCCATTTGCGCATAAGACAGTGCATTTCCACGTTTAAAAGAATTTATTAATTTAATTTTGCGAAGATGAATTAATAAATTTTATTTTTAAAACCACCAGAGGCGCTGTTTTTGGGGCGTTAAAAATAGGGTTATGGGGGGGAAAGACTGGAATTAGCAAAAATGCCTAAATTTACGGCTGCCGCCATATCTTCCCACACGGTCCAAAGCCGTCCCCGGCTACCCAGGGTAGTATCGGCATCGGGCCGGGGGAGTCCAACAGGTGGTGCCGGAAATTCAGGGGTGGAAGGCTTAGGTGAAACAGGGGCGTTACCTTGGTGGACCAACCCGGGCAAATATAGAACAACATTGAAAACAAACGAGTAAAACTAAAAACAAAAAAAACTGACCAAAAAATACTAGTCTTAAAATTTAGTGTGCTGGGTGTGTGGAAAAACATACCGCAGCCAAAAACCCTAATCATTGAAGCCCCCCGCCGGTGGGGCCCATTTGAATCCAGCAGCTCAAATAATAAGGTACTAAAAATTAGCAACTTTTGTTGCTGGGACACACATATTTTGGAAAAAAAAACAATTACCACCCAATTGAACAAAAAAGTGTGCGCAGGGAATTTTAGCTTTTTTTTTAGCGTAAGTTTCACATTCCGGCGCGCGGCTAATCATAATAATAGTCTTGGACGGCCGGAATGCCAACTTGATCTTCGCTAGACGTTGATTCGTCAAGTGGTGCCGGTGGAGGTGACATCTGCTGGGGGTTCTTGGCAGCTGGGGGCGCCGGGCCTGCATCATCGGGGCGTGGGGCGCCTTGACCGTCTGCATCTTAAATAAATTAATATAAATTCTTGTTATAGGTATTATGCCTATGGACAATTTGGACGCTTACCTACTTGTGTCACGGGACACCAATTCCGGCTCAAACCTCCACAAAATTTCTCACCAGTGTGAACCCCGAAAAGAATTAATTTTTTGTTATTTGCTTTAAATAAAATTATTTTGACATATATATGATATGCACCCTTATGTTTTAACATGAACACTATTAAACAAAACACCAAAACTAAACACACGCAAAAAACTACAGCAAGGCTAGAAAACCGTTGGAGGTTTCTCAGTAGTGACCTCCCTAACATAACCATTCTGAAAATAAAAACGGAGCAAGTTACCAACCCAAGAAGTTTAAACTAACATTTAACTAACTAATTTTAATGAACAAGCGGTACCACAAACTACTTAAACAATTTTAAAAGAAACAGGGGCAAAAGATACAAATAGATAGCATTGATGGAGTTTTTTGCGTGTGTTTGAGTTTGGTGTTTTGTTTGATGTAATTTTCATGTTAAAACATAAGGGTGCATATCATATATTTGCTTTTAGTCGGGGGGGGAAAAATAGGGGGGAAGATCTATTCTGCGACACCGGTGTCACAAAAAACAACAGGTTCTGATAATGGCATTTACACTTGATTGGCTACTAAATGCATTGTTAATGGAATAACAGTACAGTATACCATAATTTGAATTTAGCAAGTATTTTTTTAAAATCTATTTTGAATTTCATGTTTTTAAAAGCAGCATTGATTTCTCCTGTCGTAACGAAAGTCACATATAAAATAAGACAGGCAATATCTTTTTAAATATATTTAAAAGCTTAAATTTTAATTTTAGCTATTACTTACATCACATGAAAGCTGAACTTCTTTTAAGTGAAGTAAATGCCAAAATTTTGGATTTTAAAACTAAAGACTCTGAAATACTGAATTATTTTGATAAAAACCGATTATTTATGATTTTGGTACTGCATTATTTAGGTTTTCGTGTTTTGAAATTTTTTTTATTGTTTGTAACAGTTGTAGTATAACAATCAGTCCGCCACGTTAGAAAGTTTGAATATTTGACCTAAATGTTTATAAACTATTTTAACAGAAAAGTATGATTTTGTTACAAAAAAATTAATTTTAGTAGCGAAAATCTAAACCGTGCGATAAAAAACACTGGATACATTTTTGCCGTTATATTATTAATAATGTGTCAATGGAGACGAATTTTATAAAATTAAGGTTTCTTTGGACAGTTTTCACTTCACAGCGTTCAATAAAAAAAACAGTTGAAATACAGAACAAAAATTATTTTTTTACTTACATAAAATATATTTTATTATTTATTGTAATTTTAAGGCATTATAATATTTAAAAATAACCCAACGACGAAAATTTGAATGAGCGGCAAAAAATAGGAAACAAATGCGGTTTAAATATTTACAAATAATTATTATTTTTTGTTTTGATTCATTAAAAAATTCATAACAAATCTAAAATAAATATTAAATAAAAAATGTGACAATGAAAATGAGTTCACAGTGGGAATCGATTCCTCGACCTCAAAAATTCCAACAGTGGTAGGCGATAAGGGCCCTACCGGACTGCGCCACATTGCAGTCTGCTCAACTGATCTAAAAGAGATTTATAAACCCACGGCCTTCATTAAATCTAAAATATGCAAACACAACAGATTAACAGCACGCGACCTATTATTGCAGTTTAAAAATATTTTTCAGTAAAAACATACAATTTGGAGCTTTAAATTTTACCAAATTAAATTAAATTCACGTTTCGCCGTAATTTTGAAGAAATTAACCTCTATTTTTTTTAAGGAAAATCGTATATTAAACCATAAATATAAAAATATTTTCATTAATTTCTACGTACGTGAAAAAGGGTAACAGCTCCTTTTTATGAGAAGTATTTTTTTAAATAAATACTGAGTAGTGAATATTTTTAAGGTTTTAAAAAAATTTCGTTGCAATTTAATTTTTAATATCAATTATTTCAACTACTACCAATAATATACTGAACGTGCACTTTATAATCGTGGTATTTCTGCCTTTTTAACTCTCATATTATTTTTTATGGAAATTTTTCTGCGTTTCGCGAGATGTCGTATCCCGAAAATCGCGATTTTCCATACTTAAGAAAACTGTCAGGAGAGACCTTAATATTATATACTGAGAGCAGAGTTCAAATACGTAGGATTTTAACGGCGGACCCACCAGTTGTTTCCATAATGTTTCAACAGTGGATGGCCTAAATTTTAGTATAGTTCAGTGAAGAAGGCAAACCGTTCGCTGCGTGATCCAACTTTGTTAAAATTTTATTAAAATGTTTTAGGTTGTTGTTTCTGTGTTTGTTAGAGAAATAGAGAAAAATTTTCTTGGGTTTTATTATTTTTGTCAAATATCAATTAATAAAATAATTTTTTATTTGTTACTGTGGCATATTAAACAAATTTGGCTATTGTAGGAGCATTTTTTTGGCCAAATAAAATAAAATTTGTAAACTTATTAAAGTGGTGATTTCAAAGTAAACAAAAAATTTCCACAGCTATTTATCAAATTAAACAAAAAATTTACATTTTAATAACACCTATAGCCTAGTTTGAAATCTCTTTTTAATCTCAAAAAATGTCATAATAACCAGGTAACGACGTTTCTAGAATCTGCCTCCCGAAGAATGAAGGCAGGTAGGAGGCAGGAAAAACTGTCTCGGAGGCAGGGTGGAGGCAGGGAGGAGGCAGGGTGGAAGTAGCTAAAACTGCCTCGGAGGCAGGTAGGAGGCAGGTGACCCTGCCTCCTATGTTGAAGCATATTCAGCTCAGGAGGCAAGTAGGAGGCAGCTAAAACTTCTCGGAGGCAGGTAGGAGGCAGGTAGGAGGCAGCGAATTTTTGATGGAGGCATTTAAAAGGCAGGTAAAAACCGTTTTTCCTTATTCAGGCACCCCGTCCTTACCGGGATAATGAGATTGTTACTGGCATTGTTATTTTGTTTGCATGAAAAAATGAAAAATGAGTACGCTATTAAATATAAGCGTAATATTTTTTCGTGTATCACCTTTGCATACCGAATGGCATTCAGTCAAGAAACGGTGGTGGAGCGATGCCAAGATTTCAGCTCAAATACCATATAATATCAAGAATAAATTTCGTTTTTTAATGCTGTATTTTTACCAAACACCAAAGAACCCAAGAATTTTAAAAAAAAAATTTATTACAATTTTGCAAAAATAGCAATAGCCACAGCCCTTATGAAAAGGCTTTGGGTTATACCTCATAAAAAAGTAAGAATAAACTGAGTTTTCAAGTTTTTTTTGATTATATACTTTTGTTTCAAGTTTTAACCTACCGGTTTAAAAAAGTAATAACCAGTTAATTGCGTCATAAAGAAACGCATAAAGAAGGACGCTGGGATTCCTGACATAAAATATTCAACCTAATCGCATGAAAGGATTTAATTTAAAGTTAATAATAGATAATTCTACTGCGAAAATATTTTTTACGGAATTGATGAACCTAACTTTATTGCCACTATAAAATTTTTTTATTTTAAAACATAACATTTGCAATCAAAGACTTGCGTATGGTTTAATTTTGATTTAGTTGTGGTTTTCTTTGCACGAGGTTCCATGTTTTAAAAACGATAAAACACCATGGTTTTTTATTTTATAAGCCCACATTCTAAATTTCTAGTAAAAAGTATCTTTTAAAAAATATAATTAGTTCTTCTTGGTTTTTCTCAATTTATTTAGGGTTAATAACATTTCTTCAGAGCTGTAGCTTGTACTTTTCAACAACTCAACAAGTCCCATGGATCATTAATTTGGTGTAAAGTTATTTGTAGAACCATAGAAAAAGCAAAACAATAATCTAAGATTCCATTTAGTAATGTTTTTATCCACCAGTATCATGCTCTGGAGCTCCAATATTTGCTCCGGAGCTTTACAAAGCGGAGCTCCGCTGCAAAGATTGGAGCTCCGAGAAACATGAAACATTTCAGCTGGTTAACAGCGATATTGTATGGTTTACTGTCTGATTTTTATTGCGTTTATGTTGGTAAACAGCTCATTACATAAGCTTATTATATATATAACGTGTAAAATACTTTTACAATAAAGAAAAAAGTCAATACAAAGCAAAGTCAAAAGTAGGTAAGATTTTTGTTATTTTTAATACTTTCGAGAAAAAAATATAAAACTAATAAATATATCGATATAACGTATCACTTTGAAAATGCACACAGGGTTTGGCGGCGTAATTATTCAACTTTTTTGTTTTACTTCAGCCTATTTAAAATATTTTTACGATTAATAAATTTATTTTTGTCGCTTTAAATTTAGTTTAAAAGACAGTTTTTATTGGTTTTTGCACCTGAAAGTCGGAGCCGTGAAGTATATTTATTTGCTAACAAAAAATGTAATGATTTTACATTTTTTCAAGCTATGTACGGGTGCAATTTTAAACTGTCTAACGAAACTTTTTCTAATATCTAATAGTTTTAAATTTTAAAAAATAGTAAACCTTTTAAATTTATATTTTTCTATCTTTTTATATCTTCGGCTTTATATAATTTTTAAGTTTTTTTTAATTTTTGAGGTATTTTGATGGCGGTAAATTTTATTCATAGTCTATACAAAAATTATGCGGACTGGCGACAAAACTCGAACTTTGAAAAGTATATCTCCATAACGCAGAATAGAATATGTACGAGACATATATCGGAGCATAGCTCAGACTTTTGGCTATTTTTTAAAAGGTTAGAAAAATTTTTTTTTCTATGACGTCATTACTACGGCCGATGCGGTTAAAAAATCTGGTCCCAAAAAAAAACAAATCTGGTAAAAAAAATCTAATTTTTTTAGGGGGTTGACCCCCCAGGGGTTAGGGGGAGCCGAACACAAATGCCGAAAAATGTTTTCAAATTTTTTTTTCAAAACCATCTAAAATGTAAGATTTATCACATAGGACGAATTTTGATATATCGTTTGTGTAATAAACCTAATATTAAGCTTACAATTAACTGTCAAAAATGACGAATTTAAAATTTGGAAGCATTCCAAACCCGTATGCTGGCAGCAGAAAACCTCTAAATTAAAAAGTTGTGCTAGAATAATAATAGAAGATTAGTTTTAAATGTTTTTCTATCATTTTGATTTAAAATATTAAAAAGTTGTCAAAAAAACCCATGAAAACGCAAAATAAATTTTCGTTAAAACTCGAAAATACTTCTTTACACTATGCAAATTTTTGCCATCACGTCACAATTGATGATTTTTTTGGCTCTTCCGCAATTAAAATGACGCATTTCAAACCAGATCACGGATTCAAACGTTTTTACACAAAAAATAGCATTACTTCAAAAATTACATTTGGATATTGGCAAAAGTTGGGAAACATAGTTATTAGAAATTAGTTTTTGTGTTGACAAACGGGAAAACATGTTTGCAAGTAAAAAAACACTTAAAAAAGAGCATTTTTTAGCTGCGACATTTGGCAATTTCGTAGTAGGATTTTAATTTTGACAATATGTTTTCTATGGCCCCCTAGCCCTAGTCAACCCCCCCCCCAAAAAAAAAAAAAAAATTATGTCAAACGTAAGGGATAAAGAACGGCAGACATTTGATATATAACAATATGATCAAAATGGTACACTCGTCGAGCAGGAAGCAAAACAAAACCTATCTTTTTTGCAGTTTACTAATTTGGTGAAAAATCGCGAAAACCGCGCACTTTCAACGCATCATAAAAAAAAATTTGAGCGAGCTGATTTCGTTCAAATTTTTAGAAAAAAACTCGAAAAAGTATGTTTTAATAGCATACCAAGCGACGTTTCTTATCTCATACTAATAAAAAAGTTTTGGTTTTTTTGGGACCAGGTTTTTTTCACCACATCGGCCGTAGTGATAGGCCGTCATAGAAAAACAATTTTTTCTAACCTTTTCAAAAACTAGCCAAAGCTCTAAACTATGCTCTGATATATGTCCCGTATATATTCTACCTCGTGTTATGGAGATATGACCTTTCAAAGTTCGAGTTTTGTCGCCAGTCCGCATCATTTTTGTATAGACTACAGTCAGTTTTAAATTTAAGTTCTTTGCTATTTTAATTACATAGCTAACTTCTATTTTAAAGTATCTTAATCAATTTTTAATTAAAAAATCGTATTATATCATTATCAGCATATCCGCTCTTTAATTAAAAACGCTTCTACAAAGTCATAAATGTAATATAGTTGGACAATCATAATTTTTTACTTAATATTTTTGTTCTAAGAAGAATCTTAATTTATGTTACCAAAATTTGAAAATCATAAATTTTTCATTTTTATCTCAATAACTCTGTCAAATTAGAATTGGGGAGACTTGGCTCCCTCCACTTTTCTCTGGACCGATTTTGCTCCCGACCGACATATCAACCAGCCCACGTCGCTCGTAGTAGATTTTTGTAAAGATTTTTTCGCGACATTTTTGTGAACTTTATTATTGAAATCTACCACATTTGAGTCCTGGAAAAAAATCTCAAATGCAACATTTGAGTCCTGCTACGTTTAGGTACTTCCACATTTAAGTCTTGTAAAAAATGAGTTCAGAATGAAATTTCGCGAATGGTGCTGCCTCATTTGAGTACTGCCACATTTGAGTACTGCCACATTTGAGTCCTGCGTTGAGTTTGTGATATAGCTTTTCCTTTTACGTTGATTTTAAACAAGTTATAATTTTTAATATTGTTTTAACTTTAGAATAAATATTGAAATATAAATTTTAAGAAAACTTCAACAAACCGAATTTAGTTTTTTTTTAATTTAAGAGAACTTTAGTTTTACCAAGAATACTTGAAAATTAATCAATAAATAAAAGAAGAATGAGAAATGAAGAACAAATTATACGGGGTAAGTGTGGATCCAACCTAAATGCATACGTATGCATATATTTATATGCATACGTATGCATATGTTATGCATACGTATGCAGATGTTATGCATACGTACGCATTTTTTTATATGCATACGTATGCATAATTTTTTTTTAAATTATGCGGTGCGGTAATTTAAAAAAATACGCGAGGCAATGAAAATATGTTCCGGCCCGTAGATTTAGCCTCAATTTTGAAAACCTTATATTTAATGGATTTTTATGAAAGATAGCTCAAAATGACGGCCATTTAATTTTAAATAAAAATAACGTGTTGAATTTTAAATTTTTTTTGGGAATATTTTTTAATTTTAGGTTATTTTAGGGGTTGTCGCCCAAAATTTTATAAAGAGAAAAATGCACAAAAATATAAAACTTTTGTATCCTAAAAACATTTTGAGTTTTCAAGTAAATAATTCGGTTTATAATACACTACTTTATTTAAAAATTTTGTCTTTTATTGGGTCTACATAAGTAGTAATAATACCACCTTTTGAGCTACTTTTTTGCAGACTCAAGATTTGGAAAAAGTAGCGAATAAATTTGTAAACTCATACTAATCAACAATAATTAAATTATAAATCACCTGTAGTCGCACTCATAAAGCGCGATTAACCAAGGATTAACCAAAGACTAAGTATGGACGTCTTTTTTTCATGGACAAGGGGAGAATCGGATTAAAAAGCTGATAAAAACTGACTTTAAACGCGGTTTTTGGACTTTTTATAATGTTCTTTGACTTTAAAATATACATACTGTTTTAACTAAAGTATTTTTATATAAATAATTGTCAAATTTTAAGAATATTTGAAAAAAAGTTAAATACGTGATATTGTTAATTTTTAATTTCAAAATAAAAAAAATAAAATTAAAAAAGACGAATTTTATTTCGATTTTGCATTGGGTCACATTATTAATTTAAATTGATAAAAATTTAATTCCTCGGTATGTCTGATTATGTTATAAGTTTATTGTACATTATTAATCATTATTTAAATGAATTGAGTCTTTTATCAATTTATCTTTTATTATGTGAGCCAATGCAAAAGCCAATCAACAATCGTTGGTTAATCCTTGGTTAATCGCGCTTTATGAGTGCGGCTACCGATAGAAGAGAAAATTGTCAAGCTTATACACTGAATTTTTATGTGTTTTTTGTTAAAAAAACGGGCTTTTTACATTATTTATGACACTATGAAAATCGTTTAGACTTTAAAAAATTTGTAATATTCTTTTTAAAATTTGCAAAAAAAGAAAAAATATCCGATAATCTGCTTAATCGATTTCGAAAAGCCTGTTTAATACGCGAGGCAATTCAAATATGTTTCTGCCCGTAGACTTAGCCTCAATTTTGAAAACCTTATATTCAACGGATTTTTATGGGAGATAGCTCAAAATGACCGCCATTTAATTTTAAATAAAATTAACGTTTTAAATTTTAAAATTTTTTGTTAATCATTTTTAATTTTAGGTTATTTAAAGGGCTGTCGCCCAAAATTTTATAGAAGAGAAAAATGCACAAAAATATAAAACTTTTGTATCCTAAAAACATTTTGAGTTTTCAAGAAAATAATTCGTAAAAATTTTGTCCATTATTGGGTCTACATAAGTAGTAATAATACCACTTTTTTAGATACTATTTTGCCGACTCAACATTTGAAAAAAAATAGCAAGATAAATTTGTAAGCTCATACTAATCAACAATAATTAAATTATAAATCACCTGATAGAAGAAAAAATTGTCAATCTTATACGCTGAATGTTTGTGTGCGTTTCTTTTTTTTGTTAAAAATGTTTTTTTTTTACATTATTTATGACACTATGAAAATTGTTTAGACTTTAAAAAAATTGGCCATTTTTGAAAATTTGCAAAAAAATAACAAACATCCGATAATTTTAAAACAAAGTACAATTTTACATTTAATTTATAATTTTATTTCTTCACTCATTAGGAAATTTAATTAGAGGGCCGTTTAATGCCGTTTGGCCAAAAATTATTTTTCCGAATTTTGTCCATATTTCAAAAAAACTCGCGAAATCGTATGTTTTAAGCGAAGGATCCCGATATTTAAACCAAAACAGTTAAACAAAAATAAAAATATTAAATTTTTGAAGGAAAATAAATGAGTTTGGTAATGAGTTTTAAATTTATTAGGTATTTCGCAAGTTATAAACAAGTAAAATAAGCATTTAAAAAAAGGTTATTTTGGACTTCGAAATACAGAAATTTTTTGTACAAAAATCTTTTCATTTTTTTCATTTTTATCAGGTAAAGAATACATTGTATTAGTGAAATTGGTTTTTATATCTGTTACATGTTTACGTTTAAAATCTATCGAGCAATTTTTAAAGGAAAATAGCCCCCAGGTGAAAAAACTGTGTTTTTTGAATTAAAAGAGCTCAAAACTGCTCAAATTAAAAAACGTAAGTTCAAACATCTGTTTAAAATTAGGCCAAAAAGTAAAATTCCTTAAAAAACTTATGAAAAATTTGAAAATTGTTCAAAAATGAAATGGCTTTCATTAAATTTCCTAAAGATAAATTCTATCAGGGTGAAAATAAATGAGTGGTAAAGTAACCACTCATTCTTTGAGAAAATATCACGTGCATAAAAACACATGACGCAACTAGAATAAATCGGGTTAAAGAACCGTTAACTTTTTTAAATTTTTCTCGCTCGTGGGTTTATTGTTTATTTCTTCCTGGCAGAGAGCGGTTATGCCCTTAATTTCAGCCTGGGAGACTTTAGCTTTAGTGAAGTAATATAATTGGTTTTTAAACGTAAGTTGTATTTTGTTTCCAATTTATCGGATGTTTTTGAATTTTTTGCAAATATTTAAAATTAGGCCAATTTTTAAAAAATCTAACAATTTTCAAAGTGTCAAAAAATGTCTCAAAAAACTACTTTTTTCAAAAAAAAAATCAACGTTGTAATTTGTTGAACCGAGACAATTATTGTTATTTTAGAACAAATAAAAATTATTGTAAGCTAAACAATTAATTGTTACCTTTTCCAATTAATTTTTTTTTGTTTTCTAAAAATTAATAGGTTAAAAAATGGTACAAATTTTTAGAAAATTTCGAAATTCCAAAAAGAGGCTTTTCGAAATCGATCAAGCAGATTATCGGATGTTTGTTATTTTTTGCCAAATTTTAAAAAATATTCCAATTTTTTGAAAGTTTAAACGATTTTCATAGTGTCATAAATAATAAAAAAGCCCATTTTTTTAACAAAAAACACATAAAAATTCAGTGTATAAGCTTAAAAATTTTCTCTTATATCAGGTGATTTATAATTTAATTATTGTTGATTAGTATGAGTTTACAAATTTATTATCTATTTTTTTTCCAAATCTTGAGTCTGCAAAAATGTAGCTTAAAAGGTGGTATTATTGCTACTTATGTAGACCGAATAAAACACAAAATTTTTTGATAAATTAGTGTATTATAAACCGAATTATTTACTTGAAAACTCAAAATGTTTTTAGGATACAAAAGTTTTATATTTTTGTGCATTTTTCTCGTTATAAAATTTTCGGGCGACAACCCCTTAAATAACCCAAAATTAAAAAGGATTCCCGAAAAAAAATTTAAAATTCAAAACGTTATGTTTATTTAAAATTAAATGGCGGTCATTTTGAGCTATCTCCCATAAAAATCCGTTGAATATAAGGTTTTCAAAATTGAGGCTAAATCTACGGGCCCGAACATATTTTCATTGCCTCGCGTATTTTTTTAAATTACCGCACCGCATAATTTTTCTTAAAAAAAAATTATGCATACGTATGCATATAAAAAAATGCATACGTATGCATATAAACATATGCATACGTATGCATTTAGGTCGGATCCACACATACCCCGTATAATTTGTTCTTCATTTCTTATTCTTCTTTTCTTTATTAATTAATTTTCATGTATTCTTGGTTTTACTAAGATTTTAACTATTTCAAATAATTATAAATAGACTGTTAGCGGTCCTTTAACATTAGAAATTGTTTATTTATAGACCAAATTTTAATTTTGTGATAGTTAGCCAAAAATCAAATTAGGTATTTAAGTAGGTGGTTAACTACTTTTAAAATTATAAGTAGGTAGTTAAATAGTTAAATCAAATTACAAGTAGGTAGTAAGTAGGTGGTTAGCTACTTGAAATTGTTTAACTATGTAGTAAAATAAGTGGGTAGTCAAGTAGGTAGTCAAGTAGTTAAATTCTTAACTAAATATATACTTATATTAATGTCTGAGTAGAACTAGAAATCTAAATTCTTAATGTTTAAAATAATTTATCACACCTTTACTAATTAACTATTTTCAAATTTTATTGGTGTTTTTGCCAGTTATTTATGTTAAACAGTTTTTATGAGACGGCTGAACAGATTATATAATATAGTTGAAATTCAGGAAGTCGTTTACAAGAAAAAAATAGTTGATTGTTAAGTTAACTTATGTTTGGCTGACGTATTGTTTATTTAAAAACGTTTCGTGTTATTGTATAACGGTGCTGATGGGTTAGGATTCACAAATATAAATAACTTTCGGTACAATTATTAGTTTTTCGTCATTTCACTGCAGCACTTTTTTCCGGTTTCTTGTAAAAATTTCCTCTGCTTTTTTTGTGCTTGGGTTTTTTTTTAAAGACGTAGGATATATTGACCAAAGGTACTTTAGATTTACACAAAAAAACAATAAGATTTATAAGTTAAACAGTTAACCAAAATATAATCCCACACAACGTCCAACACAACACACAATCATTTTTGTTTTAAAAAACCCACTTGGGGTGGACTCCAAAAAAGAAGATGATGTATTAAATCTGTCTGTCTTGTTTATATTATCTTGTTGGACAATGGAAGTCGGAGAGTCCGAATTTTGTTCAAGCTCAATATCCAATTTCTCAATATCAGATTTCATTGTTTTTAAATAGTTTCTTAACTAAAACATTTTTTAAATTATACATTGAAATCATAATAAATATGATTAATAGATATTTAAAAATCAATTTTGTTGTCTTTTTTTTAATTTAAAAACTTAATCATGGGTGGCGCGGGAGCGCCACGGGGCGATTTAGTTCCGTGGCGCCGCGCCAACCATAATTAGAGAACGTGGGTAAATTTTGAGATTCATGTTCATCTCCTTCTTCTTACTATTATTATTATTATTATTCTAACGCTCAATTCTTAAAATCGATATTCCTCCTTCGTTACTGATTGATCAAAAATAAACATGGGCTCTTTGGAAAGAAGAAAGAATTACGCAACTTTCTTAGGAGCCACTTTTTTCATTTAGGTCCTTGTTATCGATTTATTGATCAAAATAATAAATTGAAAAAATACACAAATAAAAACTCCCAACCGCACAATAACAGCCTTTTGGCAACAATAAGGATTGTACAGAGCAGACAACGAACAGTCCCTCATAGAAACCGCACAAAAAAGCAGACCGGATTTAATTAGTGGCAGAAACCGAACCAGTTACTAGCGCCATCTGCTTCAACGGCGCCGAAAACGGCAAAAACAACAGAGTACTTTTTTTTAATCTTACATTACTGGGGCCTATTTCATAAAAATTGCTTGTAATTAATCTACAGCTGTAAATTAATAAACGCATATTTTTCTTTTGTATTTTTAATCAAAAAGTATATTAATAAAATTGCGTTTAGAAGTTAAAAAATTACATGTCTGTAAATTCACGTACGTATTGTTTAATTAATAAAATAAGAAGAAATTAAATGCGTTTATTAATTTACAATTAAAAAATCTTTATGAAATAGACCCCTGATGACAAAATTAATTCAAAGTTTTATTAAAAAAATAATAATGTGTCAGTGGCGTGGAAGCGCCACGCGGCGGTTTAGCCCCACGGCACCCACAGCACCACAGCACACTATAATTAGAGAACGTTGGGAAAATTTTTAGTAATTTATGTTTATCTTCTATTTATTCTATTTATTAGATTAGATTGTGGCGATTTCTCGCTTGTCAAAGATTGCTGTGAGTATGATTTTTTCAATTGACATTTCATCAAACTAAAAAAAATGCAGCAGTGCTGTATGATTAGATCAATGTATAAACAAATCCTTATCATATGGTAGAAATTTTTATTTAGTGAGCAGCTGCCCAAACCAAATGCAAATTTTCTATAATCCACATAATGTCCATCTCAGACTAGTCCATATCTTTTCTGTCTAAACATACGCCCGGGGAAAAATCGCCCCTTTTTCCTGCTCTATTCTTAGAGCATTTTTCAAGGCTAGTAAAAAATTTAAAAAATGAATTGTACTTTAAAAAATTAAAAGAAACAAACAAACAAACAGATTTTTGTTTTATTGGAACTAAAATAAGTGATAAAAGTTTGTCTTATTAAATTTTTTTCCACAATAACTTTATGACATAGTTGTAAAACTAAATTATTGATAGTTTTCGCACAAAACGAATCGTTTAATAAGAAAATAAAGCAGTGCAACATTTTGTTTTGTTGCGTCGCTCAAACCATTACTACATTTTGAATTGGGTTCATAAGCTATAAAGCACCTTGTGTATTTAAATAATTATTGAGTTTTCAGCTACGGATTTTTATTGAAGACACTCAGTGCGTGCAAAGTACGATGAATATGTATATGCTGTCACATGTGTAATATATGTGCGACTGCCTACTTCACTTACTACTTTCTGCCTACTTCGTTAACTATGTACTGTCTATTTCACTAACTACTTTCCGCCTATTATGTAGGGTATTTGACTTAATTTCGGCCAGGCCTTAATTTCGGCCACCAATTTAGGGTGTTAAAAAATTAGTTTATTTTTTGAACACAAAAAAACTAGCACAAAAATAACTGAATTAATGTTGAATAAAGTGTTTTTGCAAAAGTTTATTATTTTTGTTATTTTGCATTATCAACATTTTCATACAAAAAGTGATTTTTCTGTGATTTTTTTAATTTTTGCTTTGTGTTTAAACTGCATCAAATTTATAACGAAGCACAATATAACCTTAAAATATCTTCTATTTAAGGCTCAAAGTTGTTAATTTTCATGTTTTGACACTTTTTTTAAAATCACTTTGCAACGCGTTTAACTAACTGCGCATTTTAAGATCCTGTTAATTTCGGCCACCTTAAAATGTAGGTGAAAAACCTGCCGTTTTTTTACTGTTTTTAAATATCATCGTACTACCGTATTTATAATGCATTTTTTCGCTCGTTTGACTTTCTTTTTTGACGTTTTTTAAGCCAAAACTAAAAATCCAACAAAAAATACAGGTTATTAAAACTTGTTTTTTTAAGGTTTTGACACAATTATTTAAAGTCTCGCTAATAACTATTAAAGTTTGCAAACGAAAAAAATTAAGTTATGTGAACCAAGAACAATACCTAAGGATAAATTTGCAACCTTGAAAAATTTTTTTTGTTCAGTTTGGCAATAACCACCTTGCACTGGAACTCGGTTTATACATGAAGTATGCTATAAACATAAGGAGTCGCCATAATGGATAATTCCCGTATATCGTACTTATCTTTCGTAGTATGCAGATCAACGGACCGAAAAGGCGCGAAATTTCGGTCTGTTGATCTGCATACTACAAAAGATGAGTAGGAGGGACGGTAATTATCCATTATTGTAACTCCCTATGTGTATTGCATACTTCATGTATAAACCGAGTTCCAGTTCAAGGTGCCTATAGTTATAGCCTGTTTTTTCTGGGTGGTCAAAGTTATTAGCTCGCGCCTTAATTTCGGCCACTATAAAAAAAGAGCTTTAAATTTCCAACTATCTTTAAGTGTAACAGAAATTTTAAAATTTTGCACTAAAATAACAAAAATAGCTATCGTTTGATTTTTAGACCAAATTTTGGGTCGATTGGAAAAACCAGAAAAAACTTATCCAAAAAAATAAAAAAAGGTGGCCGAAATTAACGGAATCTTAAAATGCGCAGTTAGTTAAACGCATTGCAAAGTGATTTTGAAGAAAATATCAAAACATGAAAATTAACAACTTTGAGCCTTAAATAGAAGCACTCGTCCAAGGTTATATTGTGCTACGTTATAAATTTGATGCAGTTTAAACACAAAGCAAAAATTAAAAAAAAAATCACAAAAAAATCACTTTTTGTATGAAAATGTTGATAATGCAAAATAACAAAAATAATAAACTTTTGCAAAAAAACACTTTATTCAACATTTATTCAGTTATTTTTGTGCTAGTTTTTTTGTGTTCTAAAAATAAACTAGTTTTTTAAAACACTAAGTTGGCGGCGAAAATTAAGGCCTGGCCTAAATTAAGTCAAATACCCTACATAATATTCGGAAAGTAGTTAGTGAAATAGACAGTACATAGTTAACGAAGTAGGCAGAAAGTAGTAAGTGAAATAAGAGGCAGTCTCACATATATTACACATGTGACAGCATATAGATATTCATCGTACTTCGCACGCACTGAGTGTCTTCAATAAAAAAAATTGGTAGCTGAAAACTCAATAGTTATTTAAATACACAAGGTGCTTTATAGCTTATGAGCCAATTCAAAATGTAGTAACGGTTCAAGCTACGCAACAAAACAAAATGTGCCACTGCTCTATTTTCTTATAAAATGATTCGTTTTGTGCGAAAACTATCAATAATTTAGTTTTACAACTATGTCATAAAGTTATTGTGGAAAAAATTTAATAAGACAAACTTTTATCACTTGTTTTAGTTCCAATAAAACAAAAATCTGTTTGTTTGTTTGTTTCTTTTAATTTTTTAAAGTACAATTCATTTTTTAAATTTTTTACTAGCCTTGAAAAATGCTCTAAGAATAGAGCAGGAAAAAATGGCGACTCCGGCGTAATGTTTAAGCACAGAAAAGATATGGACTAGTCTGATGGACATTATGTGGATTATAGAAAATTTGCATTTGGTTTGGGCAGCTGTCATAAAAAAGTCTTGACCATATGATAAGGATTTGTTTACTACATTGATCAATCATACAGCACTGCTGCATTTTTTTTAGTTTGATGAAATGTCAATTGAAAAAATCATACTAACAGCAATCTTTGACAAGCGAGAAATCGCCACAATCTAATCTAATAAATAGAATAAATAGAAGATAAACATAAATTACTAAAATATTTCCCAACGTTCTCTAATTATAATCTGCTGTGGTGCTGTGGGTGCCGTGGGGCTAAACCGCCGCGTGGCTCTTCCGTGCCACTGACACATTATTATTTTTTTAATAAAAAATTGAAATAATTTTTCTTGTCATCTAGGGGCCTATTTCATAAACAATTTTATTGTAAATTAATAAACGCATTTAATTTCTTCTTATTTTATTAATTAAACAATACGTACGTGAATTTACAGACATGTAATTTTTTAATTTCTAAAAGCAATTTTATTTATAAACTTTTTAATTAAAAAATACAAAAGAAAAATATGCGTTTATTAATTTAAGCTGTAGATTAATTACAAGCAGTTTTTATGAAATAGGCCCCAGTAATGTAAGATTTAAAAAAAGTACTCTGTTGTTTTTGCCGTTTTCGGCGCCGTTGAAGCAGATGGCGTTGGGAACTGGTTCGGTTTCTGCCACCACTTAAATCCGGTCTGCTTTTTTGTGCGGTTTCTATGAGGGACTGTTCGTTGTCTGCTCTGTACAATCCTTATTGTTGCCAAAAGGCTGTTATTGTGCGGTTGGGAGTTTTTATTTGTCTATTTTTCAATTTATTATTTTGATCAATAAATCGATAACAAGGACCTAAATGAAAAAAGTGGCTCCTAAGAAAGTTGCGTAATTCTTTCTTCTTTCCAAAGAGCCCATGTTTATTTTTGATCAATCAGTAACGAAGGAGGAATATCGATTTTAAGAATTGAGCGTTAGAATAATAATAATAATAATAATAAGAAGAAGGAGATGAACATGAATCTCAAAATTTACCCACGTTCTCTAATTTGGTTTGGCGCGGCGCCCCGGGGCAAAATCGCCCCGGGGCACTCCCGCGCCACCCATGATTAAGTTTTTAAATTAAAAAAAAGACAACAAAATTGATTTTTAAATATCTATTAATCATATTTATTATGATTTCAATGTATAATTTAAAAAATGTTTTAGTTAAGAAACTATTTAAAAACAATGAAATCTGATATTGAGAAATTGGATATTGAGCTTGAACAAAATTCGGACCCTCCGACTTCCATTGTCCAACAAGATAATATAAACAAGACAGACAGATTTAATACATCATCTTCTTTTTTGGAGTCCACCCCAAGTGGGTTTTTTAAAACAAAAATGATTGTGTGTTGTGTTGGACGTTGTGTGGGATTATATTTTGGTTAACTGTTTAACTTATAAATCTTATTGTTTTTTTGTGTAAATCTAAAGTACCTTTGGTCAATATATCCTACGTCTTTAAAAAAAACCCAAGCACAAAAAAAAGCAGAGGAAATTTTTACAAGAAACCGGAAAAAAGTGCTGCAGTGAAATGACGAAAAACTAATAATTGTACCGAAAGTTATTTATATTTGTGAATCCTAACCCATCAGCACCGTTATACAATAACACGAAACGTTTTTAAATAAGCAATACGTCAGCCAAACATAAGTTAACTTAACAATCAACTATTTTTTTCTTGTAAACGACTTCCTGAATTTTAACTATATTATATAATCTGTTCAGCCGTCTCATAAAAACTGTTTAACATAAATAACTGGCAAAAACACCAATAAAATTTAAAAATAGTTAATTAGTAAAGGTGTGATAAATTATTTTAAACATTAAGAATTTAGATTTCTAGTTCTACTCAGACATTAATATAAGTATATATTTAGTTAAGAATTTAACTACTTGACTACCTACTTAACTACCCACTTATTTTACTACACAGTTAAACAATTTCAAGTAGCTAACCACCTACTTACTACCTACTTGTAATTTGATTTAACTATTTAACTACCTACTTATAATTTTAAAAGTAGTTAACCACCTACTTAAATACCTAATTTGATTTTTGGCTAACTATCACAAAACTAAAATTTGGTCTATAAATAAACAATTTCTAATGTTAAAGGACCGCTAACAGTCTTTTTATAATTATTTGAAATAGTTAAAATCTTAGTAAAACCAAGAATACATGAAAATTAATTAATAAAGAAAAGAAGAATAAGAAATGAAGAACAAATTATACGGGGTATGTGTGGATCCGACCTAAATGCATACGTATGCATATGTTTATATGCATACGTATGCATTTTTTTATGTGCATACGTATGCATAATTTTTTTTTTTAAGAAAAATTATGCGGTGCGGTAATTTAAAAAAGTACGCGAGGCAATGAAAATATGTTCGGGCCCGTAGATTTAGCCTCAATTTTGAAAACCTTATATTCAACGGATTTTTATGGGAGATAGCTCAAAATGACCGCCATTTAATTTTAAATAAACATAACGTTTTGAATTTTAAATTTTTTTCGGGAATCCTTTTTAATTTTGGGTTATTTAAGGGGTTGTCGCCCGAAAATTTTATAACGAGAAAAATGCACAAAAATATAAAACTTTTGTATCCTAAAAACATTTTGAGTTTTCAAGTAAATAATTCGGTTTATAATACACTAATTTATCAAAAAATTTTGTGTTTTATTCGGTCTACATAAGTAGCAATAATACCACCTTTTAAGCTACATTTTTGCAGACTCAAGATTTGGAAAAAATAGATAATAAATTTGTAAACTCATACTAATCAACAATAATTAAATTATAAATCACCTGATAGAAGAGAAAATTTTTAAGCTTATACACTGAATTTTTATGTGTTTTTTGTTAAACAAAATTGGCTTTTTTATTATTTATGACACTATGAAAATCGTTTAGACTTTCAAAAAATTGGAATATTTTTTAAAATTTGCAAAAAAATAACAAACATCCGATAATCTGCTTAATCGATTTCGAAAAGCCTCTTTTTGGAATTTCGAAATTTTCTAAAAATTTGTACCATTTTTTAACTTATTAATTTTTAGAAAACAAAAAAAATTAATTGGAAAAGGTAACAATTAATTGTTTAGCTTACAATAATTTTTATTTGTTCTAAAATAACAATAATTGTCTCGGTTCAACAAATTACAACGTTGATTTTTTTTTGAAAAAAGTATTTTTTTTAGAAATTTTTTGACACTTTGAAAATTGTTAGATTTTTTAAAAATTTGCCTAATTTTGAAATTTTCAAAAAATTCAAAAAAATCCGATAAATTGGAAACAAAATACAACTTACGTTTAAAAACCAATTATATTTACCCCTTCACTACGGGGGTTCCGTTCCTTTTCGTTTCCCTTCTTTCTTGGAAATTTAATGAAAGCCATTTCATTTTTGAGACAATTTTACTTTTAATTTTCAAATTTTTCATAAGTTTTTTAGGTAGGAATTTTACTTTTTGGCCTAATTTTAAACAGATGTTTGAACTTACGTTTTTTAATTAAGACAAGTTTGAGACTCTTAATTCAAAAAACACAGTTTTTTCACCTGGGGGCTATTTTCCTTAAAAATTGCTCGATTGTTTTTAAACGTAAACATGTAACAGATATAAAAACCAATTTCACTAATACAATGTATTCTTTACCTGATAAAAATGAAAAAAATGAAAAGATTTTTGTACAAAAAATTTCTGTATTTCGAAGTCCAAAGTAACCTTTTTTTAAATGCTTATTTTACTTTGTTTATAACTTGCGAAATACCTAATAAATTTAAAACTCATTACCAAACTCATTTATTTTTCCTTCAAACAATGTTTTTATTTTGTTTAACTGTTTTGGTTTAAATATTGGGATCCTTCGCTTAAAACATACAATTTCGCGAGTTTTTTGAAATATGGACAAAATTCGGAAAAATAATTTTTGGCCAAACGGCATTAAACGGCCCTCTAATTAAATTTCCTAATGAGTGAAGAAATAAAATTGTAAATTAAATGTAAAATTGTACTTTGTTTTAAAATTATCGGATGTTTGTTATTTTTTTGCAAATTTTCAAAAATGGCCAATTTTTTTAAAGTCTAAACAATTTTCATAGTGTCATAAATAATGTAAAAAACACTATTTTTTAACAAAAAAAAACGCACACAAACATTCAGCGTATAAGATTGACAATTTTCTCTTCTATCAGGTGATTTATAATTTAATTATTGTTGATTAGTATGAGCTTACAAATTTATTTGCTATTTTTTTCAAATCTTGAGTCGGCAAAAAAGTAGCTCAAAAAGTGGTATTATTACTACTTATGTAGACCCAATAATGGACAAAATTTTTACGAATTATTTACTTGAAAACTCAAAATGTTTTTAGGATACAAAAGTTTTATATTTTTGTGCATTTTTCTCTTTATAAAATTTTCGGGCGACAGCCCTTTAAATAACCTAAAATTAAAAATGATTCCCAAAAAAATTTTAAAATTTAAAACGTTATTTTTATTTAAAATTAAATGGCGGTCATTTTGAGCTATCTCCCATAAAAATCCGTTGAATATAAGGTTTTCAAAATTGAGGCTAAGTCTACGGGCCGGAACATATTTTCATTGCCTCGCGTATTAAACAGGCTTTTCGAAATCGATTAAGCAGATTATCGGATGTTTGTTATTTTTTTGCAAATTTTAAAAAGAATATTCCAATTTTTTTAAAGTCTAAACGATTTTCATAGTGTCATAAATAATGTAAAAAGCCCATTTTTTTAACAAAAAACACATAAAAATTCAGTGTATAAGCTTGACAATTTTCTCTTCTATCGGTAGCCGTACTCATAAAGCGCGATTAACCAAGGATTAACCAACGATTGTTGATTGACTTTTGCATTGGCTCACATAATAAAAGATAAATTGATAAAAGACTCAATTCATTTAAATAATGATTAATAATGTACAATAAACTTATAACATAATCAGACATACCGAGGAATTAAATTTTTATCAATTTAAATTAATAATGTGACCCAATGCAAAATCGAAATAAAATTCGTCTTTTTTAATTTTATTTTTTTTATTTTGAAATTAAAAATTAACAATATCACGTATTTAACTTTTTTTTAAATATTCTTAAAATTTGACAATTATTTATATAAAAATACTTTAGTTAAAACAGTATGTATATTTTAAAGTCAAAGAACATTATAAAAAGTCCAAAAACCGCGTTTAAAGTCAGTTTTTATCAGCTTTTTAATCCGATTCTCCCCTTGTCCATTTAAAAAAGGCGTCCATACTTATTCTTTGGTTAATCCTTGGTTAATCGCGCTTTATGAGTGCGGCTACAGGTGATTTATATTTTAATTATTGTTGATTAGTATGAGTTTACAAATTTATTCGCTGCTTTTTCCAAATCTTGAGTCTGCAAAAAAGTAGCTCAAAAGGTGGTATTATTACTACTTATGTAGACCCAATAAAAGACAAAATTTTTAAATAAATTAGTGTATTATAAACCGAATTATTTACTTGAAAACTCAAAATGTTTTTAGGATACAAAAGTTTTATATTTTTGTGCATTTTTCTCTTTATAAAATTTTCGGGCGACAACCCCTAAAATAACCTAAAATTAAAAAAGATTCCCGAAAAAAAAATTTAAAATTCAAAACGTTATTTTTATTTAAAATTAAATGGTGGTCATTTTGAGCTATCTCCCATAAAAATCCGTTCAATATAAGGTTTTCAAAATTGAGGCTAAATCTACGGGCCGGAACATATTTTCATTGCCTCGCGTATTTTTTTAAATTACCGCACCGCATAATTTAAAAAAAAAATTATGCATACGTATGCATATAAAAAAATGCGTACGTATGCATAACATATGCATACGTATGCATAACATATGCATACGTATTCATATAAATATATGCATACGTATGCATTTAGGTTGGATCCACACTTACCCCGTATAATTTGTTCTTCATTTCTCATTCTTCTTTTATTTATTGATTAATTTTCAAGTATTCTTGGTAAAACTAAAGTTCTCTTAAATTAAAAAAAAAACTGCAAATTCGAGATCTATTGAAGTTTTTTTAAAATTTATATTTCAATATTTATTCTAAAGTTAAAACAATATTAAAAATTATAACTTGTTTAAAATCAACGTAAAAGGAAAAGCTATATCACAAACTCAACGCAGGACTCAAATGTGGCAGTACTCAAATGTGGCAGTACTCAAATGAGGCAGCACCATTCGCGAAATTGCATTCTGAACTCATTTTTTACAAGACTTTAATGTGGAAGTACCTAAACGTAGCAGGACTCAAATTTGGCAGGACTCAAATGTTGCATTTGAGATTTTTGTTCCAGGACTCAAATGTGGTAGATTTCAATAATAAAGTTCACAAAAATGTCGCGAAAAAATCTTTACAAAAATCTACTACGAGCGACGTGGGCTGGTTGATATGTCGGTCGGGAGCAAAAAGGGTCCAGAGAAAAGTGGAGGGAGCCAAGTCTCCCCAATTCTAATTTGACAGAGTTATTGAGATAAAAATGAAAAATTTATGATTTTCAAATTTTGGTAACATAAATTAAGATTCTTCTTAGAACAAAAATATTAAGTAAAAAATTATGATTGTCCAACTATATTACATTTATGACTTTGTAGAAGCGTTTTTAATTAAAGAGCGGATATGCTGATAATGATATAATACGATTTTTTTTTAAATTAAAAATTGATTAAGATACTTTAAAATAGAAGTTAGCTGTGTAATTAAAATGGCAAAGAGACTGCCAGATTTAAAACTGACTGTAGTCTATACAAAAATGATGCGGACTGGCGACAAAACTCGAACTTTGAAAGGTCATATCTCCATAACACGAGGTAGAATATATACGGGACATATATCAGAGCATAGTTTAGAGCTTTGGCTAGTTTTTGAAAAGGTTAGAAAAAATTGTTTTTCTATGACGTAATCACTACGGCCGATGTGGTGAAAAAAACCTGGTCCCAAAAAAACCAAAACTTTTTTATTAGTATGAGATAAGAAACGTCGCTTAAACATACTTTTTCGAGTTTTTTTCTAAGACCTTGAACGAAATAAGCTCACTCAAATTTTTTTTTATGATGCGTTGAAAGTGCGCGGTTTTCTAGCGATTTTTTCACCAAATTGATTGAACTGCAAAAGAGATAGGTTTTTTTTTGCTTATCCTGCTCGACGAGTGTACCATTTTGATAACTATTGCTTCTGTTTCAAATGTCTGCCGATCTATTTATCCCTTACGTTTGACATCATTTTTTTCTCTTTTTTCGAGAGGGGGGGGGGTTGACTCAGGCTTGAGGGCCATCGAAAACATATTGTAAAAATCTAAAATCTCTACTGCAAAATTGTCCCAAATGTCACAGCTAAAAAATGCTTCTTTTTCAAGTGTTTTTTTACTTGCAAACATGTTTTCCCGTTTGTAAACACAAAAACTAATTTCTCAATAACTATCTTTCCCAACTTTTGCCAATATCTAAATGTAATTTTTGAAGTAATGCTATTTTTTTTGTAAACACGTTTAAATCCGTGATCTGGTTTGAAATCAGTCATTTTCATTGCCGGAAGAGGGAAAAAAATCATCAATTGTGGCGTGATCGCAAAGCTCTTCATAATGCTAAAGAAAAATTTTCTAAGATTTTCAGCAAAAAAATTCTTTTGCATTAGGATGAGGGATTTTGACAAAGCTTTTTAATATTTTAAATCAAATTAATAGAAAAACATTTTGAATTTAATCTTCTATATTTCTTCTAGCACAAAATTTTAATTTAAAGACTTGGTGTTGTCCAGCATACAGATAAAGAATTGTTGGGAATTTTAAATTATTAACTTTTCAACAGTTAATTATTGGCAATCTTCTAAATATAGGTTTATTACACAAACGATATATGGAAATTCGTCCTATGTGATAAATCTTACATTTTAGATGGTTTTGAAAAAAAAATTTGAAAACATTTTTCGGCATTTGTGTTAGGCTCCCCCTAACCCCTAGGAGATTCAACCCCTAAAAAAATTAAATTTTTTTTTACCAGATTTGTTTTTTTTTGGGACCAGATTTTTTAACCGCATCGGCCGTAGTAATGACGTCATAGAAAAAAATTTTTTCTAACCTTTAAAAAATAGCAGAAATTTTCATCTATGCTCCGATATATGTCTCGTACATATTCTATTCTGCGTTATGGAGATATACTTTTCAAAGTTCAAGTTTTTGTCGCCAGTCTGAATAATTTTTGAACAGACTATGAATAAAATTTACCGCCATCAAAATACCCTCAAAAATTAAAAAAAACTTAAAAATTATATAAAGCCGAAGATATAAAAAGATAGAAAAATATAAATTTTAAAAGGTTTACTATTTTTTAAAATTTGCACAATTATCCTTTTAGATATTAGAAAAAGTTTCGTTAGACAGTTTAAAATTGCACCCGTACATAGCTTGAAAAATTGTAAAATCATTACATTTTTGTTTTCAAATAAATATACTCACGGCTTAAAGCTTTCAGGTGCAAAAACCAATAAAAACTGTCTTTTAAACTAAATTTAAAGCAACAAAATAAATTTATTAATCGTAAAAATATTTTTAAATAGGCTGAAGTAAAACAAAAAAGTTGAATAATTACGCCGCCAAACCCTGTGTGCATTTTCAAAGTGATACGTTATATCGATATATTTATTAGTTTTATATTTTTTTCTTGAAAGTATTAAAAATAACAAAAATCTTACCTACTTTTGACTTTGCTTTGTATTGACTTTTTTCTTTATTGTAAAAGTATTTTACATGTTATATATATAATAAGCTTATATAATGAGCTGTTTACCAAGACATGAATTGATCAAAATCAAACAAGTAAACCATACAATATCGCTGTTAACCAGCTGAAATGTTTCATGTTTCTCGGAGCTCCAATACTTTGCAGCGGAGCTTCCGCTTGTAAACTTCCGGAGCAAATATTGGAGCTCCAGAGCATGATACTGGTGAATAAAGTCATTTCTAATTGGAATCTTAGATTATTGTTTTGCTTTTTCTATGGTTCTACAAATAACTTTACACCAAATTAATGATTTAGTGGGACTTGTTGAGTTGTTGAAAAGTACAAGCTACAGCTCTAGAAGAAATGTTATTAACCCTAAATAAATTAGGTAAAACCAAGAAGAACTAATTATATTTTTTAAAAGATACTTTTCTATTAGAAATTTAGAATGTGGGCTTATAAAATAAAAAACCATGGTGTTTTATCGTTTTTAAAACATGGAACCCCGTTCAAAGAAAACCACAACTAAATCAAAATTAAACCATACGCAAGTCTTTGATTGCAAATCTTATGTTTTAAAATAAAAAATTTTTATAGTGGCAATCTTGTTGGCTTAGTCAATTCCGTAAAAAATATTTTCGCAGTAGAATTATCTATTATTAACTTTAAATTAAATCCTTTGGCTGTGATTAGGTTGAATATTTTATGTCCAGGAATCCCAGCGTCCTTCTTTATGCGTTTCTTTCTGAGGCACAATTAACTGGTTATTACTTTTTTAAACCGGTAGGTTAAAACTTGAAACAAAAGTATATAATCAAAAAAAAACTTGAAAACTACGGTTATTTACTTACTTTTTTATGAGGTATAACCAAAAACCTTTTCATAAG
>JASAMX010029964.1:0-56759 GCA_030248175.1 Microlaimidae sp. YZB2_3 | reverse complement strand
TGCAAATCGTGTTAAACAGGTTATTTTACGTGAATTTTAAGGTGGCCGAAATTAACGGAATCTTAAAATGCGCATTTAGTTAAACGCATTGCAAAGTGATTTTGAAGAAAATATCAAAACATGAAAATTAACAACTTTGAGCCTTAAATAGAAGTTATTTTAAGGTTATATAGTGCTTCATTCTAAATTTGATGCAGTTTAAGCACAATCAAAAATCATGAAGTTTACAAAAAATTCACTTTTTGTATGAAAATGTTGATAATGCAGAATAACTTAAATCAAAAACTTTTGCAAAAACACTTTATTCAACATTCATCCAGTTACTTTTGTGCTAGTTCATTTGTGTTTTAAAAATAAGTCAATTTTCTAACACCCTAAATTGGTGGCCGAAATTAAGGCGTGGCCGAAATTAAGTCAGTTACCCTAAAAATAACAGTTTTTGACGAGTTCAATGATAGTTTACTTTTTACCATTGCTTTATGGGTTCGTGAGTTATGGCTAGTTTTATAAGCAAAACATTAATTACAAACTTGTTTTGCAGTATTTGTTTTAAATTTATTTAAAGAATTTTTTTTTCTAAATTCCCTTTTTTTAATTTTTATTTAATTTATTTATTTTTTTAACCGTCCATGTGTTGAGTTTCGCATGGCCCCGTGAACACCGCAATGACTTGGTAAAATCGTGAATATATATATATATATATACATATATATATATATATATATATATATATATATATATATATATATATATATATGTATGTATATACGTAATATATATTGTCCCTTTTTGAACTGGCGAAGCCAGCCATTTTTGTAAGGGTCCCCCCTTTACTTTTTTTTCAGGTTATAAAAATGTAGTGCATCTTAAATGCATAAAATTACATAATGTAAAAATTTTCCTTGCTTCGCGGGGAGGTGAAACTTTTTCTTTTTATTTGTTCAACCGCACTTTTTGCTTATAAGTTACAAACCCCTTGCAGTCGCGCATATTTTTAAATAATTTAGCCAATTATATATAAATCAGGTTGTTTCCTAATATTAATAGAATTAAGAAAAAAACCTTATTTGGATATAGTACAAAATTTTAACATCATACTAATTTAAAGCTGTAACAAACAAATTGTTTAGGAATTAGGTTATAAAAACAAAAATCTATGCTTATATGATTGGCTGGAGACAAGTCTTAAGCAGTTTTTAGCGCTTATTAAAAAAAAATTTTCGCCTCCGGCGGCTGGGGGGACGCCCCCCAGACCCCCGGCCGACGCCCTGCGTCGGCTTGGTGCTTCGACCACAGTAACAAACAAATTGATAAAGATTTAGGTTATCGAAACTTTTATAAAACTATTGCCATATGATTCGCTGGACACAATTTTTAAGCAGTTTTTAGTGCATATTTCCGAAAATTTTCGCTTCCAGAGGTTGGGGGGCACCCTCAAACCTCCGGTCGAGTGTGGCGGAGAGCGTGTGGCAGCTTAGGTTCTCAAAATAAATATAAAATATAGCTATTAAAAAGTCACCATTCCGCCGTTATTCAATCGCGTTTCTAATTTTATTCAAATTTTATTAATTCTGTAGTATGCAAATCTACAGTAGTTGCGCCGCTCGCCGCGCGTGCCAAATTTAACCATTTCAAGCAGTCAAATTGCTCCGCACGGTGTGTGGGCTCAGCGGGTCTCTTATCATTGTTTGCGCGCTTAACTTTGAAATACAGTCGTATCTACCGCTTGCGGATTGGGACCCCTTTTTCAGTCGGCAGACCCAGCCTAGGTAGTTTTATTTATTTAATACCTTATTTTTAACGTTTGCTTCCCCACCTGAGACGCCGACAATCTGCAGTTGGTCACGGCCAACTTAGGTAGGAATTGCAATAGAAGAAAAATAACTCAGTGGCTGACTGGGTTGTTTTTCGTGAGATAGGGCAAAATTCTGGCAAGTCGGAACCTCACAGCATTGGAATGGTGACAAGGTAACTTATCTGGAACAGGTATTCTTTAGTTTTTTAGAAAATTGCACATAACTTATTTTTAAACAAACACTGAGTTAGGAGGTACAGTAACCCTTTAGTAGTGGTCATCAACACCCTACCCTGTCAAATTTAACCATGCTAATTTCAAACCGTTTTTAAATAACTAGCAAATTTCTTTTAAAAAATTTCACCTTTTTACAACCGCTAAAATTAAGTCCTCTACTACTAGTCACATCTAAAATTCAACCGTTAATATTCGTTAATCCTTACCGTTTATTTTTGTGTTTTCTTTTGTTTGTGTTACGGGTAAAAACTAACCCAAGTACAAAAACTCGTCTTTACAAAATTAAGCCTTAAAAGTTCTTTCAATAATTACTAGTGCTTAGTATAAATTTTAACTAATATGTTTGCCGCAACGCGGTCAGTTATCGCAGTGTAAAAATATAATAAATTCCCTTTGTGTAAACGGTTGTAAACAAATCATTCATTTTTGCGCAAATCATTACACAAGCTGTCCAAACTTTACGTAAAAACACTTGATTTTAACGCGGTCACACCCAACATTATTGTAACCATAAAACATCCTATACAACACAAATTCTTACGGTGGTCTCCCTATCCAATCCCTCTGCCTTACAAAAATTAGTAAAAATTCACTTGAATTTTTGATGTTTCATTGAAGGAATAGTTCCGAGAGTGGTGAACATAAATTGTCTTTTAATTGCTTGGTTATCGCTTCATTTTTGAGGTTGAGACCTTGGTTGTAACTTTTTGTGGGGCTTAGCTATGGAGTTAAGTCCACTATTCATCTCTAAATTTTTAACTCGTTGCACCTAGGTTTCACCTTAATGACTTATCATCTTTCGTGATTGATTTTAATTGGAATCCAAAAAAATCCAAGTTTTTATTCATTTCTGCAGCATTTTTCGGAGAAGACTGAAGCCTTCAGCCTTCGATTCAACCCCCAAATTTCACACCCCTACTTTTAATGTTCCATACTTAGCTTATAAGCTTTCCAGCTAACTACCGGTACCCAAAGCTTTCTTTGACGGAATTGCTTTTGATATCGGTGGTTAAATTTTTGAAGGGGAATTCATTGGAGAATTGCTCCATAAATAATCAATTTCTTTTGTTGCGCTGGACATGTTAATGTTTTGCAGCGTAATCTAACTTCCAATCGTTAACACCTCTGTCAACAACAGAAAAGCAAAAACAACTGTCCAATGTTCCTTTTTGTATCCATTTTTGTAAAGGCTGAAAATCGTCAGTCATAACCTCTTCTAAATCTCACCCACTGCCTTTATGTTTTAAAAACACCCCTTAACTTCACCAAATCAACGCCTCTCTGTTCTACAAGTGATGAAACAGTGTTTGTTACCGGATCAAGATATTTTTGAAGAGGCTGGTACCTTTGGCCATGGTTAATTTTTGATTCCAACACGATGAGGTTTCAAACTGCCCTTAAAAGGATGTAAGAATCAATCTATGTGGAATCTTCTTCTAGACAGATGTTCGGATCGTGGAGAATTTTTACCACCTAACTTTTTGCCAGAGCTGAGTGCCCTCAGCTCTAGCTATTTTTCGCACCCGACACGATAATGTTTCACCTCAATCTTAAGGATTTTTCAAGAAAAAGCCAAATTGTAGTTTGAATTTTGAATCCCCAGAAATCAGCTAAGAAGAGATTTCTGAGAACTTTTTGAATGGGCCGGACAATTCAGCGCAGCTTCTTCTACACTCCCGACACGGTCTCGTTTCACGATAGTGTTATCTAAAAATCTCACCCCACTTATTTATTAGTCATCATTACGTAATCCCAATGTAGCATTTTTGTACAAGCCATAGACCACATTGGCTTCATTAAATTAATCTTCCCCTTTTTATTCGTAAAATTAATGTTTCAAATTAATTCAATATTTACCGAGTTAATTAATCCTTGCAGCAGCTCCACTTCTATCAGTTGATTAGTTTACATTTTGGCATTCGATTCAGACTTTTTGAATACTGGAGAAAACACTCCAGTAACCTTCCCTAGCTATAATCCCACCCCACTGTAACCCAACTTGACCTCAAGGTCAAGAGGGTGTGTCGTATAAAAAACCCCCACGCATATAGGTTAATTAATTATCACACATTATGTGCTCTTTTCTACTTCAATAACTGAGCAATTTAATATTGGAAAAAACCACTGCTTTTTATAGACAAGGAAAGGAGTGTCTCATGTAGCGTACAAAGGGCCTTCAATACGGGCTTGTCCCTTTTTGTCCATTACATAACTGGAGCCGATAACTAAAGACCTGGTACTTTCTGTAGTTACCTCAGTGATGGCTAATTTTTTCTTTGGTTTTTCCCTCCATGACACTTGTTATCCTTGTTGTTTTTAATTTTTTTCTAAAAATTGTTTTTCAATGCTGACTCTGAGGTAATCCTTGCATCTAGGATTTTTATTATTATATTTTGATATTATTGTGTATATTTGTGTACTGAGCTTAGTCCCCTGCCTAGAATCTCTTGTAAGGCAAGGATTACAAATGTAAATCTTTTTGTTTTCAAAAAAATTCCAGTTAAAAGCCTCTAAAAAATGAGTATACAACGGACACCGCCACCTCAAACCAAGGACTCAACCCAAGGTCTCAATTCAAAAAGAGGTTTGGTAGGTGATCCTGAGCTTGAAAAGTCAGCAGGTAGGGAGGATGCATATCAAAATGTTTCAGGTGATCCAGCAAATGTACCAATATTCGATTTTCCTAGTTCTACCGCAGTCGGTATGTGGATAATGCCTACGAACCAAATGGCAACACTGTGTACCCCACTAGCACTGGAACTCTAGAGGGGGGTGACCAATTATTTTGGCGTTTGACCGATCTTGATCCTGTCAGCAACCCGGTGTCAACTAAGACCAAGGAAGGAGTGTGCCAAGGAGTGCCAAGGATAAAGCCAAGGAGTGTGCAGAACGAGCCAAGCGCCATCAAAAAACGCGGGAAACTATTGTCAAGAAAGGTCGGTTGGGCGCTGGGGTGGCTGGTCATGTGGGGCAATCCGACTCACGAGAAGATCTCGGGGGAGTAAAAAAATTTGGTAATCAAAGGGGAAGCCCTAATTTAGAAGAAGAAGAAGGCGAGCTCTTCTCAGCAAGCGGTGCGCCCCAAGAAAATGAAAATCCTAGGATTCTTCCTAAGGAACAGTTGTCGAGTACAGAGTCATCTGAAGATTCTACTTGTAGCCAACCTCCTTCCACACAGGGGGGGAAGTGAGACTTTCTCGGTCAGGGGGGAATTCTCAACCCAACCCTCAAATTGCAAATCTTGAACAACAAGTGGCCAATTTAACTCAATTGGTCGGAAATGCAATGACCCTATTTTCAGAAAGTCAAAAAAATCCCAAAAAATTGAGCAAAATCAGCAGGAAGTAGCGGGGATGAGTAGTGACCTTCGGGGCCAACCGTCTGTCCCTATTCACCCCAAAACCCCAGCTGAGGCTGTTCAAAATTTTTCGACAGAACCACCTCAAATGTCCAATAGTCAATTTTTTACATGCGATCAAAAAATACTGACACAACCTGTTTCGCAACTGTGGCGGATAGCATGTAGCAGTATAGGCTAATTAAATTAACAAAGTCAATTCCTTCTTAAGTGGTCACTACACTCGCTTTCAATTGCGTTTTAATTTTCATTTAAATATTTTTAAATATATAAATGTACGCGCTGTAATCAAATTACAGTAGCCCGCGCCTGTTGCCGCGCGTGTCAAAACAATCGCTTATAGCAGCATACGCGCTCCACGCGGTGCGTGGGCCCAGCGGGTTCCGTTATCATTGTTTGCGCTTTTATTTTACTGACTTGTTGCCTACCATCGATTCGGAACCCTTACGTTGGCAGTCCCAGTTTAGGTATTTATATTTTTAACCTTTTTTATATAAAGTGATAGCCCTTTGAGATGCCAACAAGCTGTAGTTGGTTTCGACCAACTTAGGTAGGGAACCGTGTTAAGCGGAGTTGTTCCAGTGGCTGTCTGGAACTTCTCCTTGAGTTTAGGGCGACATATACGAAGCTTTTTTGGTGGAATGGCCATGATGGTACAGGTATTTTAATAAAGAACTTTGCATGTGTTCTACCAACTTATTTGGTAGTTTTCTTTTATAATTAAGTTAAGTAGGTTAAATAAACCCTTGGTGGGTTTTTGTCAAAAACAACCACCGCTTCGTAAAAATAAATCTTTTGTCACAAAAATAAGTAAATTTCTTAAAAATAAAACATTAAACAAAATCCAAAACTCAAACTCTCAAAAAAGTCCTCTAAACTAAACCAATAAAAAATTTCATATTTTAATTTAAGTTCAAAATTGTGTTTTCGCTAGGTTAAAAACCTTAGCCTTAGCGTCTTTCAAAAAAACCGCTTTAAAAATTTAGTCTTTTTTTTAAACTCATTCATTTAAATTGCTCAAATTTATCGTAATGCATTCTTTTGCTCACTTGCTCGTGGCAACGCGGTCTGTTGTCGTTGTGTAATTAGGCGTAAATAAACATATAGTGTAACCTTTTGTGTAAACCTCTTATCGCCGCAATAAATCTGTCTGCCAACGCAGCAACCGCTCACAAATTACATAAATTAAGTGTTTAAATAAATCTAACTCAAAAATCACACCCAAACATAACTGTTCAAGTCCCAGACGACACATAAAACCACAGAATCTCAATTTCGTGCCAATCCCTCTCTTTTCCCCTTAACAAAACGTTGAAAATGCTCTGGTACTTTTAATGTTTCATTAAAAACTAAACCCTGCACAGAAAAATTACCTAATAACTTATGCTGTTCTTTCCTTGCTCAGTAGCTTCGTTATTTTTCAAGCACACCTTGGTTGAGGTCTTGAAGTAACTTATTGAAGGACTTGAGCAAAGCTCGAGTCTACTTTCACTGTTAATTTTTGACCCCGTTACTTCGAGGTTTCAATCAATAAATTACCTTGCCAGCGTAGCTACTGCAAATAATGAACCAATCCGCTTACACCTTTTTTTGCGTGTATTTTTGAAGAAGTATGATACCTTCAGACTTCTCAAATTAAGCCTTCAAAACCATTCTGGTATTTTTAATGTTTCACGCCAGAACCTTACCCACAGCTAATTAGCCTTACTCATACTTCTCTCCAATATTCGATTGAGATTCGGCAAAATTATAGCCCTCTTAAACAAAACTTTTTGAAAAGAGCGAAACGCGCAACTCTCTTATTTTCCGCCCCAACACGGTAATGTTTTACTGTAAAAATTATTGTAGGGACATATTCACTACAGTGGATATGGCCTTCGCTTAGCTTTCCTTCAGCGGATCGTGGATATCGAATCGTTTGCAGTATTATTTGAAAAGGAATTCATGAAGAATTCCTCCCTTTCCAATTCACCCTTACTGTAACCCCCTTTCCGTGAACCAACTTGACCCCCCGGTCAAGAGGGTGTGTTGTGTGTCCCCCACTTCACAAAGGTCAAATCACTTAAGTTCTTACGTGCAAACTTCTTTATATTGTATATTACGACTGAGCTAATTCAAGGAAAGTGCGGTAGAAGTATTCATAAATAAGTACGATAAGTAAATTGTGTGTACCGGGCCACAAGACCCTCAATTACTGGCTTGACCCTTGTGCGCCCGCTACACAACCAAAGACATTTCATTATATGAAATACAACTTTGCCAAACTTTTCCCCCCATTTCTCAAACCATTTAGTGGGGCAAAGAATACCATTGCCTTTGGGGCATGGCTATGTGAATTTCCATCCATCATGGAAGTAGGAGGAATCGCTTGGAAAGATCAGGCCCTTTATATCAGGCATGCTCTCGACAATCTAGCAAAAAATTTGTATGATGAATTAAGCCCTTATATCCGCCAAGATTACAGCTTAGTTTGTAAACAGCTGCAGGAAACATTCAAGGATTTAACTGGTACTGTTGCAGATCAATTGCACACTAGATTCCAGGCTGAAAATGAGACTGTAGAACAATTTGCAACACAAATTTGTAAGTTAGTTAATGCAGCCTACCCTGCAGAAAATTATTCCCCAGACCAACGTGCTGAAAATTGTATAAGATACTTCTGGAATGGTCTTAACCCCAGCATTAAATGAGAATTAGGCATGGTAGACTGTCCAACAAAATTCATACAAGCTGTTTGGAAAGCTAGTAAAGCTATGGATTTGATTAAAGATGATCAGAAAAAGAACCCCTTCATCGCCTTTTCCGCGCCTTCAACTTCTTCTCCTCATAGTGGGGGAGGTTTTCCCAACCGTGGGGCGGAGGAATGCGCGCGAAATGTCTCATCAAAATAACAATAATAACAATAGTGGTAATATTGCGCAAAATCAGAATGGGGCAAATTCACCTTCTAATAACCCACAACAAGGGTCAAGTAATCAGGTGGCAAATCCTTCTGCCGCAAACGTTAGTAATGGATGATGGATGCTAGATGGATGGCCAATTTGTAATTATTGTGGTCGTACAGGCCATTATAGCCATTTCTGTTGGTATAAATCCAGAAACAATAGGGGTAATTATCGGGGACGTCAAATGTTGTCTAATCGGGGTGCAAATAATAACAATAATAATATGGGATTTAATAACGTGAGACAACAAAATTACCAAAACCAAAATAATTTTCAGCAAAATCAAAATAACTTTTCACAGAACGTCACTCCTCAACAAGGTAATTTTTCACAACAAAATTTTAATAATTCTACAAATAGTAGTTATACGCCTCATGTTTTTCAGCCAAACATGGGAAACGGTGGCTACCAAAATGTGCAACAGGACCCTTCCAATCAAGTGGCGGCTGTCGCACCACCCTGTAATACGAGGGTCCAAGCGTCGCAACTGCAACAGCTGAACCATGGATTCCACCTGCGGTCAGGCCAGTTGGATCGGCTTGTTTTCATGAGGAGAGGGACCGGTATGGCCTTTCCCTCTTGCGGGAAGAAGTCCCAACTGATAACGTCCAAAGAGGGAATCCCCCGAAATCATTAAATATTGTGGGACCCAGCTGCACAAATGAACCAATCCAATTTGCTTGTATTTATTTAGATACAATCATAGGTCACCGACCTTCGGCGGCTCAGAGGGGGGTCCACACCCCGGGGTGTGGAGGTTTTTGACCTCCAGGGTGGGGTCACACCCCGGGGTGTTTTTTTTAAAAAAAGGTGTTTTTACCATTTTTTTGACCAAAATTGACAATTTTTTGACGAAATTTGACCATTTTTTAAGCATTTTTTGGGATTGTCTGGTGGTGGGGGGTCGAAAATGGGGTCAGGGGTTCAAGGGGTTGAAGGGGGGGGAGGGGTCAAAAATGGGCCTTAGGGGGGATAGGTCTCAGAGGCCGTAGGGGGGGGGTGCCTGCGAAACTATTCACCCAATATGTGCACACCCATCTCATAAACCCTCTTCACCTTGGGAGGTTGATTGTAGTGAAGGCGAATCGTCTACAGGATGTAGCCATATTTCAATACAACCAACCGATTTCATAAAAAGATGCTCGGCATTCAAAAGACGTAAACACTGCTATAAAAGATATCGTTGGGAACAACATGAACGCGATCTTGTTACATGGGCATGGATTCCTGCTCTCGGCAATTCATTAGCAACTCACCCTGCAAGTCTCGAATCTCTCCCGGAAGTCCATGTCAATCAACCTAGTCGTTTTAGGCTAAGTATTCACCAAGACAAAGCTCATGGCAGATGATGGAGAGAGAGAGACGTTGTCTGAGGAAATCGGAGCATACCAAGGAGGAAGTTCAGCAACTAGTGCCTCCTTTACCCCCTGCCCCTAATCCGAGCCTACATCAAGTTAACGCACCACAATTTGAAAATCATTGTAGCGCAGTGTTTTTTCACCAAGATGGTAGTCAACATTTACAACTAGTCGGTTGTCGATATAATCATCGCCTTTTTTGGTTTACTCCAGAAACCCAGCGTAACCGCAATACACCTTACTTAGTAGTAGTATCCGTCCAAGTATGTGGTGTAGTTTGTCCCATAGTCATCCGTACTCCAACGCATTGGGTTACAACCGGACTTGGTATGGAATGCCCCGCAGTTCCTCGCGAACAGTTTGTCCTTTGTTGACATTCGGAACCTCAAAGGATTCCTTTTCCAAATAGAACCAATCAGGAATGGAGACGATGGGCCCAAGATCCGACAGAGAGTCATATCTCTATAGTAGACAAAGTTCGTCATGACAAGAATATACACTATCACCCTCCAGAACGATGCTCTTATTATCGACTCCGCCCCCTTCGCTCATATTTTTGCACTACCCATCGTAGTCATATTGCAGCACCAGACAATGATCCCTACAGGGTTTATTACCTTGATCAAAAAACTACAAGGTTAAGTCAAAATACTTGGACTTTCGAAGAATAAGATATTGCTGAACAGCAATACTATGAGGACCAACTCAAGAAAGTTAAATCTTGCTGACAAATAGCAGAAGAGCAAATGGCCAATGAGAAAAAATTCTTGCATCGAAAACGCAGAGCAGAGTTATTATGCCAAAAATTAGAACGGACAAAAGAGTCAAAAGATTGCAAAAACCCAAAGTCTCTCATTTAACTGCAGGACTGCAAGAGCCTCATGATCTCACAGTAAATCCAGAAATTCCGCTAAACCCAGGAGGTAGAACATGGATGGAACAAGAGACGTGGGAAACTCAGATTCCCAGTATCCCCTCTACATGCCCTAGGAGCAGGAGCTCACAAACAACAATATAACGGCATCAGTTTAAATACAATCGTCAACATAATTATTGGTAATTATGATCAGCAAGTTCGACGTGAAGCTGCCTCCTTAGGCATAAATACCACAAGCAGAAGCAGTGATAACACTTGCTTCTATAGAATTTGTGACATTCCCTCCTTAGTACAGGAAATCCAGGACACCACTGCTCATCGTGAGCAAGCGCAAAATGAACAGGTCTCTTCAGTCGTCATAACTATGGAAGAACCTGTCTTGGAAGAACTACCTAGTACACCAATTCTGCCTAAACCTTCCAAACATAAATTAGATAACGCGGACACAAACCCTACTAATAGAAAAAACCTAAGCAAAACGATCCTCAAGATGAGCCCATTGACCTGATTAGGAGAACTTGGTGGTCACTTAGGAGAACTTGGTGGATACAAAGAAGATTTTTACGACCGCATACCATCCGCAAACAAATGGGCTTACTGAACGTTTCAACCGTACATTAGCAGCAATGCTTACCCCCTATGTCAACGAGTATCACGATGACTGGCACTTTGCTTTGCCGTTTGTAACAAGTGCTTACAATCATTCACCTCAAGAATCCATCAGTGAAAGTCCTTTTTATCTGATGTTCAGGCGTGACATGCGGGTACCTATTGATGTGAAGTACGAACTTACCCGTTCCCCTTATGTTGATTAGGAGGACAACTATCTTGACCATGCTCGAGTAGTTATGACGCACGCTCGAGATCTCGTTAAACAAATTCTGCCCAAAGAACAGGAACGTCAGAAGCGTATTGTAATCGGTAGCCTTGTCCTTAAGTTTAATCCCGCTATTAAACCCTCTGAATGCGCTAAATTCGTTAGTAGATGGACGGGACCATACAAAGTCCTGAATATTGATATAACGATAGGAATTGCACAAATTACGCTTCTGTCTGATGATAAACAAAAAGCAGAATGGGTTAATTTACAACGTCTCACAACGCATAACCTCTGTCACACCAGAACGACGCATACAATCACCTCGTCAATGTAAAACACAAGTAAAATCAATAGCATTCTGTGATTTATCGCATGTCGTTGCTAACACACATTTTGAACCCAAAATTTCAAAATCTGCCAATCCTTTATTTATTTTGAATGTACTTTCTTCTTGTCCAGATGATAGTGACAGCAACAACAAAGATCGGAAACCTGAGTACAAAATTCCGCGTCCTTATTCAATGGACTTCAAAATCGATTGGGAAGGAAAACCTGAAAAACCAGAGCCTTTAAAACAGCCGACACCCGAGGGTATGACTACTTATGAATGGCGTAATAGATGTCGTCGCAAACTTTTTGCAAAACGCCATAAATCGTGGCAAAGACAAAATTGACGTAAAGCTCACCAAAATACCACGCTCACATTTCCTAAAACTAGCCCAAAAACTGATGTATCACCTCAACCGCCAACTATTATGGATAATATTATTGACGCTATGAATGCGACTGTCTAGGTTCCTCATTGTTGTCATACGCATAAACATAAATTAAATTAACATTTTCAAAATACACATAACACATACACAACATTACATGTATGCATTGAAAAAAAAACACAAAAATGAAGGTTCAATTCTGCCTAGTCAACTGATGTATCTATGTGAACACTGGGAATTGCGAATAAGAAAATGAAATGTAAAATTTATTGAGTGAGGTTATTCCTGGGTCTGATCAGCTCATTTCAAACAAATACAACTTTAAAGGTCTTAAGAAAATGTTTTTGAACGTATAAAAATGGTATAAAACGTATTATCGTTGAATAAAAATTATAAATGAAGCAAATTTGCAAAAATATAACGTAATAAATAGCGCTTGCAATATCATAAATCGTAATAAAAGTATAAAATACATATAAAAATTCTTGAATTATGAAATAAGTACATTACAAATCGAAATTAAAATACACGGATCATTTAGGTTGATAGGTTAATTGCCATTCTGTTGTTTTACAGTGCTATCATACAAAACAGCGTAACGTACTTGCACAACATGAACCTTCTACTACTTGTTGCACCAATGACATTGGGTCATACATTAATTTTCGGCTACGTTATTTCATACACCTAATTCCACTAATTAAAAGCCATTACCGCATATTCTTGTTGGCTTACACTATTATTTTATTAATAATATTTGTATAATTGTGTTTATTTCACATTAGTTTAGTCCTGTAAAGTGTACTAACCGTAGCCTATCTTAATACGTTTTGTAATTATTATCTTTACTTTTCCTATAAATGTTATTTTGTAATTAGTAGTTTAGTTTTTCTTTATTTCTATCTATATCGTTATTTTTATGTAGGGTAACTGACTTAATTTCGGCCACCTTTTTTTATTTTTTTGAATAAGTTTTTTCTGGCTTTTTCAATCAAGCCAAAATTTGGCCTAAAAATCAAACAATAGCTATATTTGTTATTCCAGTGCAAAATTTGAATATTTCTGTTACACTTAAAAATCAGTGAAGGTTTAAACTTTTTTTTTTAAAGTGGCCGAAATTAAGGCGCGTGCCATTTATTTCGGCCACCTACAAAAAACTGGCCATAACTATTGCTTAAACGAACAATAAAAATTTCTAAAGGTTGCAAATTTACCCTTAGGTATTGTTCTTGGTACATATAACTTAATTTTTCCCGTTTGCGAACTTTAATAGTTATTAGCAAGACTTTAAATAATTATATCAAAACCTTAAAAAAACAACTTTTAATAATTTGTATTTTTTGTTCAATTTTCATTTTTGGCTTAAAAAACGTCAAAACAAAGTCAAACGAGCAAAAAAATTTCTTTATAAATACGGTAGTACAATGATATTTAAAAACAGCAAAAAACGGCAGGTTCTTTCACCTAAATTTTAAGGTGGCCGAAATTAACGGAATCTTAAAATGCGCAGTTAGTTAAACGCATTGCAAAATGATTTTGAAGAAAATATCAAAACATGAAAATTAACAACTTTGAGCCTTAAATAGACGATATTTTAAGGTTATATATTGCTTCGTTCTAAATTTGATGCAGTTTAAACACAAAGCGAAAATTAGGAAAATCACAGAAAATTCACTTTTTGTATGAAAATGTTGATAATGTAGAATAATAAAAACAAAAAACTTTTGCAAAAACACTTTATTCAACATTAATCCAGTTATTTTTGTGCTAGTTTATTTGTGTTTTAAAAATAAGTCAATTTTCTAACACCCTAAATTGGTGGCCAAAATTAAGGCGTGGCCGAAATTAAGTCAGTTACCCTACATTTATGTTTGTACATAGTCATATACAATATACCAACTTTCAATTGTGTAAATAAATAACTAATCATGTTATTGGTACGGGTAAAGTAGTGAAGGGAATCAGGGGATAAATTTTTATTTTAACTTTAATTTAGCAAACCCCACGTTCCACATGGGTCAGTTGCCTGTAGGACGACATTGCGGTCAGAACGAATGTCGTCATCCACATTGTCTACCATTGTTAGAGGAAGAGGAGCGGCAGTGCCACGTCAATTGCGACGCATTCAAGAAACACACGCAGGGGATGTTCCACCAATAGCCAAGCATTTAACTATGTATGTACCTGGACCGCTCCGGACGAACCTGACCACGGGTAGTGTTTTGCAAAGAGGGCAAGCAGAACCCTCTGCTTATCCCTCTCGAGTCACACAGAGCCTGTCCCCACCCAACGCCGTTTCGGCGTTGGCCAGAACCACAGGAGACCCTGCAGTTTTTGCGGCCGCAACCACCCAGTCGGAGGCCACGACCTCTCAGGCCTTTGTGAGTATTCAGAATACATACCCGGACCTTCCACCAGGCCGGATTCCCCTGGTCCAACAGATCCAAAGTAATGACGTGGCGAAGGATGAGTGGGAGGAGATTTGGGAGGACGCGTTAGCTTGCCTTTGTACTCCAGGTTGCCTTAATAGCGAGGAAAATCTACAAGAAGATAATAATCAACCTCCTCCCACTGACGAACAGTAAACACCTACTCCCCACACTACAAACAATTCACTCATTTTACTCGTCTTCCAATTTATTCAATTAACCAACTCATTTCTTTAAGAAGAAATTTATGTTTTTAAGTGATACAGACTGTTTTGCCTTAATTCATGCTGACGATATTAATCCGATACATTCCAATGATTACTAACAATTGCTCAAATATTACTGTGTTTTTGTTTCTGTTTTTATATACCATGATACTCATCTTTTTTTAGTGTAATTTTTTTTAACTGTTCTTAGTGTAACTTCTACTTTGTAATTTTTGTGTGTGTATTTTTTTGTGTATGGTAATTGTGTATATTGTTTTCATAGAGGCAAGAAATTTGCTTGGGTGTACAGCCGTTAACTGCTGTCCCCTTTTTCTTTAATTATAAGGTTTTTTTCATAGGTTCAATTAACCCCGCTCAATTCCACACCCCGCCACAGTTGGTTTTCTCGCCCTGTAGCTAGGGGCAGCTACCATCTGGTGGGGGAGGTGTGGCGGAGAGCGTGTGGCAGCTTAGGTTCTCAAAATAAATATAAAATATAGCTATTAAAAAGTCACCATTTTGTCGTTATTCAATCGTGTTTCAATTTTTATTCAAATGTTATTAATTCTGTAGTATGCAAATCTACAGTAGTTGCGCCCCTTGCCGCGCATGCCAAATTTAACCATTTCAAGCAGTCAAATTGCTCCGCACGGTGTGTGGGCTCAGCAGGTCTTTTATCATTGTTTGCGCGCTTAACTTTGAAATACAGTCGTATCTACCGTTTGCGAATTGGGACTCCTTTTTCAGTCGGCAGACCCAGCCTAGGTAGTTTTATTTATTTAATACCTTATTTTTAATGTTTGATTTCCCACCTGAGACGCGGACAATCTGCAATTGGTCACGGCCAACTTAGATAGGAATTGTAATTGAGGAAAAATAACTCAGTGGCTGACTGGGTTGTTTTTCGTGAGATAGGGCAAAATTCTGGCAAGCCGGAACCTCACAGCATTGGAATGGTGACAAGGTAACTTACCTGGAACAGGTATTCTCTAGTTTTTTAGAAAATTGCACGTAACTTATTTTAAAACAAACACTGAGTTAGGAGGTAAGGTAACCCTTCGGTAGTGGTCATCAACACCCTACCCTGTCAAATTTAACCATGTTAATTTCAAGCCGTTTTTAAATAACTAGCAAATTTCTTTTAAAAAATTTCACCTTTTTACAACCGCTAAAATTAAGTCATCTACTACTAGTCACATCTAAAATTCAACCATTAGTTTTCGTTTATCCTTACCGTTTATTTTTGTGTTTTCTTTTGTTAGTGTTATGGGTAAAAACTAACCCAAGTACAAACACTTGTCTTTACAAAATTAAGCCTTAAAAGTTCTTTCAATAATTACTAGTGCTTAGTATAAATTTTAACTAATATGTTCACCGCATCGCGGTCAGTTATCGCAGTGTAAAAATCTAATAAATTCTCTTTGTGTAAACGGTTGTAAACAAATCATTCATTTTTGCGCAAATCATTACACAAGCTGTCCAAAATTTACGTAAAAACACTGGATTTTAATGCGGTCACACCCAACATTATTGTAACCATAAAACATCCTATACGACACAAATTCTTATGGTGGTCTCCCTATACAATCCCTCTGCCTTACAAAATTAGTAAAAATTCACTTGAATTTTTGATGTTTCATTGAAGGAATAGTTCTGAGAGTGGTGAACATAAATTGTTTTTTAGTTGCTCGGTTATTGCTTCATTTTTGAGGTTGAGACCTTGGCTGTAATTTTTTGTGGGGCTTAGCTACAGAGTTAAGTCCACTATTCATCTGTAAATTTTTAACCCGTTGCACCTAGGTTTCACCTCAATGACTTATCAACTCTTGTGATTACACCTTTAATTGGAATCCATAAAAATCCAAGTTTTTACTCATTTCTGCAGCACTTTCGGAGAAGACTGAAGCCTTCAGCCTTCGATTCAACCCCCAAAATTTCACACCCGTACTTTTAATGTTCCATACTTAGTTTATAAGCTTTCCAGCTAACTACCGGTACCCAAAGCCTTCTTTGACGAAATTGCTTTTGATATCGGTGGTTAACAAAAGGTGGTCGGTGGTGGACAACAGAAAAGCAAAAACAACTGTCCAATGTTCCTTTTTGTATCCATTTTTGTAAAGGCTGAAAATCGTCAGTCGTAATCTCTTCTAAATCTCACCCACTGCCTTTATGTTTTAAAAACACCCCTTAACTTCACCCAATCAACGCCTCTCTGTTCTACAAGTGACGAAAGTGTTTTTTACCAGATCAAGATATTTTTGAAGAGGCTGGTACCTTCGGCCTTGGTTAACTTTTGCATCCAACATGGTGAGGTTTCAAACTGCCCTTAAAAGGATGTAAGAATCAACCTACGCAGACCCTTCTTCTAGACAGATGTTCCGATCGTGGAGAATTTTTACCACCTAACTTTTTGTTGGAGCTGACTGCCCTCAGCTCTAGCTATTTTTTGCACCCAATACGATAATGTTTCACCTCAATCTTAAGGATTTTTCAAGAAAAAGCCAAATTATAGTTTGAACTTTGAATCCCCAGAAATCAGCTAAGAAGAGATTTCTGAGAACTTTTTGACTGGGCCGGACAATTCAGCCCAGCTTCTCCTACACCCCCGACACAGTCTCATTTCACGGTAGTGTTATCTAAAAATCTCACCCCACTTATTTATTAGTCCTCATTACGTAATCCCAACATAGCATTTTTGTACAAGCCATAGTCCTCATTGGCTTCATTAAATTAATCTTCCCTTTTTTATACTTGTAAAATTAATGTTTCAAATTAATTCAATATTTACCGAGTTAATTAATCCTTGCAGCAGCTCCACTTCTATCAGTTAGTTTGCATTTTGGCATTCAATTCAGACTTTTTGAATACTGGAGAAAACACTCCAGGAACCTTCCTTTGCTATAACCCCACTCCACCGTAACCCAACTTGACCCCAAGGTCAAGAGGGTGTGTTGTATAAACCCCCACGCATATAGGTTAATTAATTATTGCATATTACGTGCTTTTTTCTACTTCAATAACTGAGCTATTTAATATTGGGAAAAACCACTTCTTTTTATAGACAAGGAATAGAAGTGTCTCGTGTAGCATACAAAGGGCCTTCAATACCGGCTTGTCCCCTTTTGTCCGTTATACGAGGCTCCATGTCGGCTTGATGCCGCTGTTTATGTAATAAACATTTTGTGTAAAAATTAGGTTATAAAAACAAAATTAAAACTATAGCTATAAGAATTGCTGGAGACAATTTTTAAATAAGTTTTAAGTGTATATATAAAAAGTTTTCACCTCTGGCGGCTGGGGGGACACCCCCAGACCCCCCGACAGACACTTCGCATCGGCTTTACGCCGCTATGCAGCGCAGTTACGGCGCTTCGGGCCCCTGGGTATACGCGCTATAATCCTAAATACGCGCTTGATATATGTATATAAATAGATATGGTATAGAAAACGGTAGCTTCAAAGTAAAACTTTTGTTTGTTAATGAAACAAAGTATTGTTAGAATATTTTAATTACCAATATTTAAATCCCCAATCGCGTATTTTTCCAACTCTTCGTCCACTTCCACTGCTTCTCCCAGATCTTCACAAATATCTCTCAGTAACAAGCCAACCTATTTTAATATTTATTCTTATTAAAAATAAATAGTATTTTTATAGTTTTAATTTTTGTTCATAATTTTTAATGCATCCATAATATTCAATAAGCCGGAAAAAAACGTGTTTGCGCACGTAATACCAGAATATTATAATCAAAATCTTTTTTTTTTTTCAAAAAAAAAACATGCATTTTACACTATAAGTAACAATATGAATACCCCTAGGATTCCACTAGAATTAAAAGCGGCATTTTAAAGTTTTTTATCGATTTTTAAAAAAATTGCTATATATGCTACAATATTAAAAAATATGCTTAATTCTTGTTGCACAAGTTTTGGTTAAACAAAAAAAATCCAGGTATAAAAGTATAAAAGGATGTGATTAAGTAAATCTTTTTTATTGCAAACAAATTAATTTTGATATAAAATTAAAAAAAATGTTTCTACTTTTTCGTGTCGTCTAAACAGTTTTCGGGGAAGGTTAAGCTTCAAAGTCTGGGAGGCGCGAAAACTTTGCAAAATCAAGGTGGGGTTTTCATCAGAAGTATTCAATGACACCGAGGGACCTTGTTTGTTGTCACTAAGCGCCTCTTCTATTAGAGTTTCATTACTCGTTTCCTAAAATAAAAAGAATACAACCCTCATCATTTTTTCAGAGCCGCATATGCAATCTAAACATGCATATGCAATTAAAAAAGGCATTAATATCTAAAATTAGTCTAAAACGCATTAATTTGCATCAGTCATATAAAACAAACAAACAAATTATAATAATGCTTTTTTGTAAAAAAAAATCTAGGCTTTTCCAAAAATTTAATTTTATGAAGAATTACGACGGAAATCCAAATGTACAAAAAGGTCTCGGAAAGGATTTTGTAAAACTATATTAGTAAAAAGAAGGCGAATAAAATCGACCATTAAAAAATACCCTAAAATTTCTTACGAAGAACAATTTTTGAACAAAAAATATGAAAGGACAATTATCATACAAAAATTGAATACAATATAGAGTAAACTGGCTAATAATTAATGAATCCATTAATAAAACGTACACGGCTTCTCTCAATTAAACTCCTACCTTTTACCGTTTAAAATTATAAAAACAGGTTTAATTTTAAATTAAAAAATTATTTTCGAGCGGTGCAATGAGGAAGTAAATTTGGATGAAGATGTACATTTTATTAATAAATTTTTTAATTCTTATCCAGTTTATTCTACAGAGCATTAGGGCTGGTTCATACTTATGACAAAACGTCCTTTGGACAAAGTCCGAAGGACAATTTTATAAAAGCCAAAACGTCCTTTGGACTTTTTCCTTTGGACGAAGTATGGACGCTACTTAGAATTTGTCCTTTGTACTTTGTCCAAAGGACAAAATCCAAAGGGAAGAGTCCAAAGGACAAAAGTATGAATACGTTGTCCTTTGGATTTTGTCCTTTGGACTTTTCCCTTTGGACTTGTCCCTTTGGATTTTGTCCTTTGGACAAAGTCCAAAGGACGTTTTGTCATAAGTATGAACCAGCCCTTATTCTATGGCGTATTATAATTACCATTTATTGTTTTGTGTTCAAAAATTTTATCTCTTAAGAAATTTGTAAGTATTTTTGGCGTCCGTTTTTATTTCGCCTTCTTTTACATGCAAAATCCTCTTCGAGACCTTTGTGTACATTTGAATTTCCGTCGTTATTCTTCATATTTGGTTTAGTTCCGACCAACAGTAAATGAATAGAAATATTCGTTTTAGAAAAAAAAGTCGGCTACGGTGGATGGTTTGTTTTCTGTGCCGTTTCGTATATCCACTACTCCTTGTTTTTTTCATATAAAACTAAATCCAGAAAAATATTTAGAAAACCTAAAAAAACACGATGGTCAAAACCCTTCTATTTAAACGGAAGTTGTTCAGTGTTAAATATCTTTACAGAGTTATGACGTTATTGAATCACTTTTAGCCAATTATCGTTGGGAAAAATATTGATCTCCAATGAACGTAGAGATCTAAAATTTTAGCTCTTTTTACGAACATTCCCACAGAGCGAAACGTATATGTCGTGATTACGGATACTATATGGCATTTTGAGGGTTCTTAAAATCCTGACGTGAATAATTTAATTTGCTTTTAGTTAAAAATACATTTGTTTGAAATTAACCGTTGATTAAAAAACATAGCAAGACAAAATTTGAAAACACTGCTTGCATTAAAAACTTGCAATTGAAATTTATACTTTTGATAAAATTATAAAATTATAGAATTATAAAATTATAAAATTTGACTTTTTAACGTAACTAGACCTATTTTGAATTCAACAAAATTTAAAACTTAAGTTTTTTCTTACCTAAGCTTATTTCGTGCAAAGTTTAATTGAATTCCCGTTACTATTAGCGAATTTAAATTCATTTAAGATTTACGTACTAAAAGAGTGTTTTGTAAAAAAAGAAAACAAATAAAATCATACGTTGGTACTTATAATTTCACTTTCACGTTTGAAAATTCTTCCGAACCCAAGACTGTTTTCTTTATAACTTTCTAAATAAAATATAAAACAAATTTATAATTGTACAGTCTTGTCAATTGTTTTTATTTTTGTTGGATTATTAATATGAATTCGAATTCTGAGACAAAAAAAAAGTGGCTCCTAAGAAAGTTTTGCAATTTTCTACCTTTTCCAAAAAGGCCATCTTTATTACTGATCAATCAGTAACGACGGAAAAATATCGGTTTTAAGATATGAGCGTTTGAATAATAATAATAATAAGATGAACATGAATTAAAAAATTTACCCATATTCTCTGAGTATAGTTAAGGTTTCATTGGGCTAAATCGCGGTGGGGCCGTCCCGCGCCACCGATGATTGCAATTATTTTATGTTGTTTTAAAATAAAATTTTAAATGAATTTGATCGGCAGTAATAAAGAACTATGGTTGAATTATATCTGGCTGACGTCGAAAATTATTATGCAGACATGAGGGGACCAATTAAAATACTGCGGTTATGACGTATGTTTTTTTAAACAAATAAGAACGCAAAATTTTTTTAATTCCATCTTTTTACAAAATATACAAAAATTAACCAACTTTAGTCGTTTAAAAATTTGCATTTCGGGTTTAATCATTATTATTAACCCTCTTTTGTTATAAATTTTGAATGGTTTTGTTGTTAAATGGTCAATTCAAGACTGCAATTATCGATGTCAGCTTGATTTTATTTGCCTATAACAAATGTACGTTGTTGTTTTCGAATTTTACGGCAGGGTCGAAGTAGATGGCGCTCGGAACTGGCGCCGGTTTTTGCGACCAATTAGCAACCAAGTACAGTCGTCTTTTGTTATTCTGCAGTTTCTATTGGGCGCTGTTGGTTGTATGCTCTGTACACTCCTTATTGTTGCGGGAAGGGTGTTATAGTGCCGTCGGATATTTTTCTTTGCTATTATTTGTAAATAATATTTTGGTCAATAAATCAATTAAAAGAACTTAAAAATAAATAGAAGCTCCTAAGAAAGTTGGAAAGCTCTTTATTCCTCCCGAGGAGGCCACTTTTAAATCTGATAAATCACTACCCAAAGAGGAATATTAATTTTAATATATGAGTTTAAGAATAATAATAATAAAAAGAGGACACTGAATTCCAGAACTTACGCACGTTCTTTAGTTATGTCTGACCTACGGCCGCGGGGCTAAATCGCCGCCTGGCGCTCTCGCACCACCCATGATAGCACTAAAAATTACAATGCGAGAAAACAAAAAAAGTGAAGTGGCCAAAGTTGTATGCGCAAGTAAAATCGCAAACAAGGAAGTACGTATTTTTTTTTTTTTTTTTTAATTATATTTTTTTTTTTTTTTTATGTTGATTAGATTTTTGTTTGGTTTGAATTTTATTTTTTTATATAGTATAAAAAACAAACAAACATTAGGGAGTTATTTATTTGGATAAATTGGTTAGTTAGATAATATTATTATAATTTTTATTTTTTTTTTGTTTTTTTTTTTTTTTTTTTTATATTTTTTAATAAAAACTCTTCGTCCCATCTTATCTCCGTTTTTCTTTTCTGAATGCTCTAATAGTCTTTTCTTTTTTTTTTTATATTAAAATACTCTTAAAAAGAATAGATAAAAAGAGAATTGTTTTTTATTTTTTTTTTTTTTTTTTTTTTTATTATATATATATATTATTTATAAATAAATATAAAAAAAAATAAAAGAAAAAAAATTATTATTTCTATATATAGTCGACTTATATTTCACAACAACAAAACTACATAAAAGTTGACTAATCTTATTTATCACAATTTTGAAAACTTATACATTACAATGTTAGTCTTGAAACGCTTTTGGTAAAATCAAACTTTTTGCTGCAGTGTGTTTTTTATTTAATGTATCATATTTTTATATCTAAAGATTTGTTTTTTGAATTTGTTTGTTTTTAAGGGGGTGGTGTTTTTTTTTAAAATTTTTTTTTTTTGTTGTTTTTGATCCTTTCCAAATTTTTTAAAAAATTAAAAAAAAAAGAGAATATAAAAACTTTTATTTTTTTTTTTGGTATTTTTTTTAATACGTTTTTCCTACAATTTTATGTTATCCAACCTTAATCAAACTGTTATATTACATATTATTAACTCAAATTAATTGCAGTTATGTTCTAATTGAAACAACCCATTATATTCATTTTGAAAAAAATAAAAAGTTAAAAAGTTTTTAATTTTTTTTGGATTTTTTAAAAAAAATTTATAGTTTCCCTATAATTGTAGCCGTATGGCTGTTTTTATGTTTTGGTTTTTATTTGTTCAATTTTATTTATTAAATCGCCGGCTATAAAAGGCGCAGTTTTTATGTAAATGGTCATTGTATAAACTTTTCTTTTATCTTCCGGTCACCAACACAAGACAAGACAAGCCGACCGCTCAGCAAGGTAACTGCCACTCTGCTGTACACTTCGGTGTGCAGTTGTTCTCTGGCTCTGCTAGAGACGGCTTAACCTTGCAAACTCAAGCACTAACTTTTAGGTGACAATTTTGGTGGTTCCAGAGAGGAGACAAGAATATTTATTCAAGTCTCTAAAAGTTGTGCTTAAAGCTTACAAACTTAAGCTGTGGTTTTTTTTTGTTTTTTTTCTTCCTTTTCTTTAATAACCGTATACGAAATGAGCATGTATACAACAGAGGTTAGTGGAAGTGGAAGGGATAGCCAGAAAGACTCTGAAATTACTGAGTCGGCCGCTGATCATAGCTCTCTCGGTCATATTGCGGAAATTGAAAATGAATCATTTTCGGACTGTTCTTTAAGCGCTTCGGAAAATTGCCAGCGCAAATCTGGTGGCGGTAGCAAAAAGCCAGCAAAATTTTTAAAAGTCACCGAATCTAAATTTTTCGCGAACCCAACTGAGTCGAAATTTGATCAGACAGCTAGCAGGTTTATACGGCGCAAAAAACGGTCAGACGCGAACGCTCGCGCTCGCTTTCCAAAAGTGTCAGTCTTTCGGAAAAATGCAAAAAACGCTTTATGCCAAGACGATTTGTGCTCGCAAATGGATGAATTGCGTCACGCCTTAGCTCAGTCCCAGGAGCAAAATCGTTTATTGCAGGCGGAGCTTGAACGAAAAAAGTTCGAGACTCATTCTGTACCTAAAACGCCTAATTCGCGGAACCTCAGGCGGGAAGTTAAGGAACAAGAAAGTATCAATTCTTCCTTAAATAGTCCTGCGCCCTTAAGTCCTTTGCGGCCCGAATCCAGCCTGGCTTTTCAACCGACGGTTAATAAACAGATTCCGACAGGTTCGGCTAATGCGCATTTTAAAAGCGAGACGCACAAACAACCGCACAGTGTGCCCGAATCGGCAGAATTCGGCAGTTCCTTGCTTGAATTCTCGTCCGTTCTTAAATCTGCAATCCCAACTTTAACGCAAGTTTCTAGCGCAAAAAACGAAAATAAAAGCCGCGGTAAGGTTTTTCAAAACCCTAGGATGCCTATTAATGTAACTACTTTCTCAGGAGATGGTGGTGATAAAAGCTTTCGTACATGGCTGAGAACTTTTGATCAGCTAGCTAAAAGTCAAGCTTATACGGAAGAAGAATGTTTAGAATCGTTACCTCTGTATTTAACGGGTACGGCTCATTTCGTGTACCGTAGACATATTACTGATGCTGAAAAATTGTCTTATAAATCGTTAACGGCGGCGCTTGAGGCGAAATTGGCAGTTCGGCAAGGGTTTATGGAAGAATCCATAAACAATCTCGTACAAAAAAAAGATCAGTCTGTGGTTGATTTTGCCACGGAAATTTTAAATCGTGCAGAAAGTAAATATGGAGATCTTGATCAAAAGGTTCATGACGTTGTTTGTAAAGATATTTTCATGGCTGGCATAAGGCCTGAGCTCACGACCGAATTTTTGGATAACACCGGTGATTTTAATGATACCGTTCGATTAGCTGCTATTGCCGAATCAAAAATTCGCCTCAAGGGCAGCCAAACTCGAGGTCAAAATGTGCAAAGTGTGCCCGACCATTTGGCCGCGGTCAGTCAAAATGTAGCTAACGTTGCTACAAACGAAGTTTCTAACCTTGCAGAACAAATTGTTCGTGCACTTTCGCAAAATTTACTGCAAGATCAGACACAAACTGTTAAAGTTCCTACCATTGCTAACGGAACTAGAACGCCTATTCAAAAAAATCCTAAGTTTTGCGAATATTGCGAAAAATTAGGACATATCACTAAAGATTGTTTTAGGCGGCAAAATGATTTAAAACGCCTAGAAGGAAAAAACACGACTGACTCTGGTAAAAACGATAAATTTCCTAATCAGTCTGATCAAACTTCTTCTAACAGAAACGGATATCGCAAAAATAATAATATTCAGTTTAATAGGCGCAACCAAAATTCACCCGCTTTTAAATCTCAAAACAGTGTTCAAAGCGCTAATGCCGTTCAAAGTGTTTCTAACCTTCCTAATTTTAATCCCGAAAGCTCCGAATTTGTTCCTCAATCAGTAATGAGAAGTTCGGAAAATAGTTTTAATCCTATTTGCGGCTTCCTTGATAAAGAAGAAGCTGATACTGTTTTATTACCAAAAATTGTACATGATAATGATACCTTACATTTTTCAGCTTCCCCACACACTAACCGAAATACAGTTTCAAGGGTGTGTCATTTTGGTAAAATGGATTCTGAAATTTTGGACATTTTCGTTTCGGAATCGGACCTGCGCGAGTTGGATGATTCACCGAATGAACCGGAAACCCAGAGACTTCCTGCTAAGGCGCGGCTCGGAGGGAAGTTCAGCGCCGACGCCAGAGCGCGCCGACGCGTGTTTTTCGCAAAACAAGCAAAAAACAAACTGCACCAAGCCTTTAAATCCCGGCCAAAGAATCAATCTTTGAATTCTGCTGACGAAAATCAGCTAATCCCAACCGAGGCTTCTTTGCCCAGCGCCCCGCCTCCTTCAGGTGGGAAGGACAATTCCAAGACCAGGGAAGGCAAGCAGCTTCAGGAAGCAAACAGAGTTTGATGCGTCCAGTGTGGACCCATTCAGTGGCCCACGGGTGCTCATCACGCCAAACAGGTTCGCGGCGGTGTGCCAATTCAGCACTCCACAAACCGCGGGCGTGGCCAGCGCTACGCTAGTGCGGCGCGATTTCCGCGGGGACGGTCTTCAGGGACTGGCCACGCAGGGCCTCCAAAATCGACAGGGCGTGGCTTGTCTCAGGCGCCAAGGCGTGGGCGCGGATTGTGTCAGTCACAAGGACACCGCTTTTCCCAGGCAGGAGGCCATGCAAGATCGTTTCAAGGTCGCTCAGGAACTCCAGCTCAACCGCCTAGCAGAAGCAACACCAGGCCAGGGCGCGCCTCAAGATCTTCTTTTTCTGGATTTCAAAAGCACCCAAGGCCGGGCCAGAGCCACCCTATTGCTCAATGGATCAAAGGCAGCAGCCGTCAAGCAGCCGGAAATCAACAACGCTTCTACAAGCCACTGACCAAAGAATTTTGTTTATTTTTGGAGCAACATTACTTGGATGCCAAAGAAAAGTCTATCAGAGAAATTTCTGACAATTGTACAAGACGTTTCTAAAAACCTTTTTTTGTGATCAATGTTATTTTTGTTTAATGTTTTTTTTTGTTTCAGATAAAACATACTAACATTGCTTTTTTTTGTTTTGTGATAGAATATACTTTAAAAAAATATATTTAACGGTGAAGGTGTAGCCGTATGGCTGTTTTTATGTTTTGGTTTTTATTTGTTCAATTTTATTTATTAAATCGCCGGCTATAAAAGGCGCAGTTTTTATGTAAATGGTCATTGTATAAACTTTTCTTTTATCTTCCGGTCACCAACACAAGACAAGACAAGCCGACCGCTCAGCAAGGTAACTGCCACTCTGCTGTACACTTCGGTGTGCAGTTGTTCTCTGGCCCTGCTAGAGACGGCTTAACCTTGCAAACTCAAGCACTAACTTTTAGGTGACATAATTACAGTATACGACATCGATTAGTAGTTTTATCTCGTAGCGCCGGCCTTTATCACACTAAACTTTTTTAACAGGCTGGCTTATCGTAAGAAAGCTTTGCCCTTAAAAAAATGTTTTAACCTTTACAAAATGATATGAAAATACAAAAAGAGTTCTTTTTTAAGAAACAGTTCAATTAGTTTTACAAGTAAAAACGTAGCTTTACTTGGATGAGAAATTTCCTTTAGTAATTTAGGCTGCTCTTTAAAAACAGTAAGTTTAATAAAACCATTTTCCAATCAAGTGGTAATTCTCCAAAATCAAAAGACATTTGAAAGATTATTGCCAAAGGTTCAGCAATAATCTTGGCCAAGCGTTTTAAAAAGTAAGCTGGAAAACAAACAGTCAGGCGTTCGAAACAATTTGGTTAGGAGCTTTTTTAGGGCTTTAAATACCTTTTTTGTGGTAATTACCATGTTTGTCCAACTTCCCTATATTTGATGGATTAAAATTTGGTAAAGTATCATCATCATCGGTAAAAACGGAAGCAAAGTATTTTCCAAACAGTTCAACTTTTTCTAACTCTTCAGTTACAAAAGTCTCATTTTCTCTTTTAATTGGTGGGATAGTTTGTTTTGTTTTAATTTTACTATTAACAAATTTATAAAAATTGTTTAAACCCCCTGAATTTAGAATTTTTGTTTTTTTATTAGTGTTAAAATCTCTAACTTTATTTTTGTATACTTTGCAAATTTTTTCGTAATCTTATCTTGGTTTTTAATCAATATTACGCTTATGCCAAAGTTTTTTCCTTTGATCTTGTAGTTTTTTTATATGTATTGGATATTGTAGCAATTTTTTTTTGTTTGTAAAAGGTTTTTTTCCAGGGACATGTCTATTAATTCCTAACAATAAAATATCCTTGAATCTCTGCCAAGCATTTTCTACTGTGTCACATTTGTAACGGGCCAAACAAGGGTCAAGCCGGTAAGTTGATGGTCTTGCGGCCCGGTACACACGGATTACTTATCGTATTTAATAAACACCCTTATGCTGTGACTTCCCTTTAATTCGGCTCAGCCGGTTATTACACAATAAAGAAGTTTGCACGATTTTTATAATTAGACCTTAGTGTTTGTTCTTGCGTAGTGAGGGGACACACGACACACCCTCTTGACCGGGGGGTCAAGTCGGTTCACGGAGTGGGGTTACGGTAGAGAGGGTTAGGAAAAGGAGGAATTCTTCGCGAATTCCTGTTCAAAAATTACAACGAAACTATATACAAAATGCTGCCAAATGTAAGTCGGGAACCAAATCCAAATTAGGAAATTACCGTTTGACAGTAATTAATACTGTGAAACATTACCGTGTTGGGGCATAAAAATAAGAGCGATTTGGTCTCGCTCCTACCAAAATGTTACTGCTCAAATTGAAAGAGAAGTACAGTTATGTAATGCAGGCTTAAAAAGCGGAAGGTAAGGGACTGGTACGAAACATTAAAAATACCAGTACGATTTTGGAACTAAATTTGAGAAGTCTGATGGAGTCAGACTTCTGCAAAAAGTTATGGTTTCCAGCAAAGAGTTGTAAGCTCGATTTTTTCGCTGAGCTCGGTAGCCTCACCTAAGTAATTTAATGGGTGAAACCTTGAAGCAACGGGTTTGAAAATGAATAGTGTTTACCAACCCAAGCTTTGCTTAGGTTTTCAAAAAGTTTCTTCAAGACCTCAAAGCCCGGTGTGCTTGAAAAATATGAAGCTACCGAACTAGGAAAAGAACAGCATAAAGTGCAGGGAAGAGTTTTGTCGTGGGGATTAGTTGTCAACAAAACATTAAAATTATTAGTGCAATTTTAACGTTTTGTTGAGGGGAAAAGAGAGGGATTGGAACGAGGACTGGTACCGTGGTTTCTATGTGTCGTGTGGGACTTATATTGAATGTATTTAATTATGAGTTTTAAGCTTATTGATTAGAGCACAGTGTATGCCTAGGTTACGTGTTTTATGGACGAGATATTGCATTGGCAGTAGATTACTTGCGGAGATAAATAGGTTACACAACAGATTACACAAAACGTTTATTTATGATTGATTTACGTTAGTAACAGACCGCGTTGCGGCGAGCAAAGAGCAGGCAATTATTACGCACTTTGAGCAAATTTGAATGTTTGTTTTTGGTAACAAAAGACTTGTTTAAGGCGTTTTGGAACGCTAAGGCTATGGCTTTTAGCCAGTTTAAAAACACATTTTTAGTAAATAAAAACAAAAGATTAAATAAGAGTAACTAAATTTTAAATCATTATTTTTTAATTCAGTTAGAGGCCTAAGTTTGAATTATTTAAATATTTGATTCTTTTAGAAATTTACCCGATTGAAAAATAAAACGATATTTTTTTACGAAGTCAGTGGTTGTCCTTGACGACACACCACTGAGGGTTTTATGTAACCTATTTAACTTAATTAAAAATAGCTACCAAATACGTTGGTAGATTACGTGCAAAATTCTTTACTAATACCTGTACCCAAATTCGTAGTCACTCCACCATAGCACTTCCGAAATGCCGCCTTAATCTCAAAGGAGAATTCACAGACAGCCTCTGTGAACTCTCCACTCAACACAAAATCCTTACCTAAGTTGGCCGAAACCAACTATAGCGGTTGGCATCTCAATTGGGTTATTGTCGAATAAAAATAAGGTAAAATAATATAAATACCTAAGCTGGTACTGCCAACACGGGTTCCGAATCAGGTAGGTACAACTAGTCACGGACAGTAAAGCGCAAAACAATAATTACGGAACCCACTGGGCCCACGCACCGCGTGGAGCGCACATGCTGCTATAAACGACTGTTTTGACACGCGCGGCGACAGGCGCGGGCTACTGTAATTTGATTACAGCGCGTACATTAATATATTTTAAAAATGTTTAAATTGAAATGAAAACATGATTGAACGCGAGTGTAGTGACTACTTAAGACATGAATTAATATTATAAATTTAATTGACCTAAACTGCTCAACGCTATCCGCCACAATAGTACAAAAAAAAATTTCGTCAACATGTTTTCAGCGGCATAGGAGATGTGGCCTTACAAAAATCACGTTTTTTGTGTTTCTGTAGTAGCAAACTTGTTTATTCGGTATAAAGTTAATTTACAAATGTTTCATTCAAAGAAAGCAACAATTTTTTTACATTTTGTAGATATTGATGATTTTGAAGATTTTTTGACAAAAAAAACTTTGTTTGCTATTGAAGGCAGATTTCAGTGTGTCACAATAAGATCTTGTTTCATTTATGGCCAATTAACCTGTCACAAACGGCTTTTTACACTTTTATCTTACATTTTTTTTAGCATAAACTTAAATTCTTTTATATTTAAATTAAATTTAAGTTATGTTGCATTTATCAAAATGATTGGAATAAAAATTTAATTCTACTCTTGTTTAGCTTTAGTAATCTCAATTTATTAGGAAACAAAAAGTTCTAATTTATTTATAGGCAACTTGCACTGAAACTCGGTTTATACATGAAGTATGCAGTAAACATAGCGAGTCACCATAATGGATAATTACCGTATTTCCTACTTATCTTTTGTAGTATGCAGATCAACCGATCGAAAGCGCGCGAAATTTCGATCGGTTGATCAGCATACTACAAAAGATAAGTAGGAGATACGGTAATTATCCATTATGGTGACACTTATGTATATTGCATACTTCATGTATAAACCAAGTTCCAGTGCCAGGTGCCTATAACACTGCAACTCTAACAAAGATACTGTGAGGAACAACAATAATGTTAAAAATGAAAAAAGCTATTTTCTTTTGTAAAGCTTTTAAAGTAGCTATAAGTACCACAGCTTGAAAGATTTGTAAAAATTACATATCAACAGTATAGTATATAAAATAAAACTACATGGATTATAGTCATTGTTGCACAAGACATGGCAGTCCCATGATGTTGGAACATAAAAGGAGAAGGATTGAAATGAGCAAAACTCTTCTTTATACTGCTTAAGACTTTTTTGTCCACTGCAGTTTTTGTCATTGCAAATTACTCCACGCAAACGTCCACCTGAAAGAAAATTGTAAAACAAAACATAAAAAACTACTGAATTTTGAAACATCAATTAAACGTAATTAATGAAAACAAAAAATTTTAAATAAGATAATTCGTGAGATACTAGCAGTTTCATATTTCAAGTTTGGATATCCACAATATTATTTTTGGTCATGTTTTATTACAAATATGTAAAAGTTTTAACAGTAATATGTTTTAAAGTTGTTATTTTTACTTTCCATTAAAAATTTATTGTTTCTTAGAACACTAAAAATATATTAGAAATGGGACTTTTATTTTGAAAATTCGCTTCAAAAACATAGGTCTATTGACTGTTCATAGCTTAATTGTTAATAATTTCATTAGCCTTAAATGACACATAAACACTGTAAAATCTTCGGAATTCTTCTAAGTCGGTTTCTGCTATAAAATCACAATTTTGTTCGTGTTTGATCTTCTTGCTTAACCCAGTTTTGGGTTGGGTTGTTTTCATGCTATATGCTGCAACATGAGAGTTAAAAGCAGATATTTTCTGTTAAAATCTATGTTTTAAAAAATATGGCGATTTGATTTTGTTTCAAATCAACTATTACCTGTAAAAGACTAATTGACTGTAAACAAAATTGGCTATTAAAAATTTTTAATGGATATTTTAATTAAGTTAGACTTTTACAGCAATTGCTTTTGGTGTTAAGTTTTTTTGCATTAGACAACCTTTTTTTCAAATTTAAAAAGCTACACAATAACTTATAGTGTATGTTAAAAAGAAACACAATCGATATATTATTTATTGAGTTCCAGATTTTATGTGACGTTACACGTTTCGCACAATCATCGTTAGACGAGCCAAAAACCGTTATCAAAAGTTGTATATTTATCACGTTATATAAGGTTTTATTGAAAAGATTTTATATATAGGAGTTCAAAAGTTGTTCCTCCTACTGAAAAAAAGTACAAAAGTTTAACATTTTTTTTACATTTACACACACAGTGTGTGCGTATGCGTGTTTGTGTGTGCGCGTGTGAGTGTGTGTGTGTGTGTGTGTGTGTGTGTGTGTGTGTGTGTGTGTGTGTGTGTGTGTGTGTGTGTGTGTGTGTGTGTGTGTGTGTGTGTGTGTGTGTGTGTGTGTGTGTGTGTGTGTGTGTGTGTGTGTGTGTGTGTGTGTGTGTGTGTGTGTGTGTGTGTGTGTGTGTGTGTGTGTGTGTGTGTGTGTGTGTGTGTGTGTGTGTGTGTGTGTGTGTGTGTGTGTGTGTGTGTGTGTGTGTGTGTGTGTGTGTGTGTGTGTGTGTGTGTGTGTGTGTGCGCCTGGTTTTTTTTTCGCCGGCGCCTAGGCGCCAGCTGACGCCTAGCCTCCAAATTTTAGGCGCCAACGCAGAAATCTAGGCGCCAATAACAGAAAATTTTTTTCATGTCAACAAATGGAGCTAATATGATTTTTTTTCAGTATCATGTATATTTTTGGATGACTTTGTAGTAATTTTTTTTTGTTTTATAACTAAAAATTTAAAAAAACAAAACTATTTTCTTTTTTAAATGCCCCATTGCGTACAAATTTTTTTGTCAAAGGATTATAATTTAACAAGAAAACATTGGCACAGACCTAAAACATTAATAAATAATTTAGATTTGACTTGGCTAGCATAATTTTTAGTATAAAAGGGTAGAACCAATTTTTGCTTGGTATGGTTGGTTTGAAATTTGTATATGAATTTTTAAACAGGTTGTTTACAATATTTTTTTTATATTTGCATTAGACTACATCATCTTTGATTTTAATTTTTTTAATTCTAATTTTAAAATTGTCGATTTTTTGATGAGTGAAAATTTTGGGGCAGGACTTCTAAAAACTCATTAAACTAAATTAAATAAAATTAGTGATATTATATCAATATAAAAATAATTAGTAGTTTTTTTAAGTAAAACAGACAGAAACAGTAAGTAAGAATTTGTAAGAATCGTGAAAAAATTTTGTTTACTTTTTAAGGATTTAAATATAAATTCATTTTTTTCTAAATTATTTAAAAAATTTACAATATCCCAGTAAATAAGGATTTTATTCTATGGTAATTTTAGGTTTCAATCAAAGCTAAACTTTAGTACGGTAATTAGTTTTTTTTTGAAGATTTTTACTTTAAATGGCATTTATAATTAATTAGCGATTACCTATATGCCACAAGAAAAATGAATAAATTATAAATTAGTTCAAAACAATTACACGCTGAGCAAAGCGAAGCGCGAGAAAAATTTGAGAAATTGGTTTTTGAAAACCTTAAAATTTTTGTTTATTTTTTGTCGATTTCTCTAAAAAAGCTGTAAGAAATACGTCTCTAGTAAAAAATCCGGGCGCCAGGCTGGCGCCTAAGCCCAAAATTTTAGGCGCCAGTGGGAAATTCTAGGCGCCAGTGGCGTCGATTTGGCATAAAAAAAACCTAGGTGCGCGCGTGTGTGTTTGTGTGTGCGCGCGCGCGTGTGTGTGTGCGTGCGTGCGTGCGTGTGTGTGTATGTGTGTGTGTGTGTGTGTGTGTGTGTGTGTGTGTGTGTGTGTGTGTGTGTGTGTGTGTGTGTGTGTGTGTGTGTGTGTGTGTGTGTGTGTGTGTCTGTCTGTCTGTCTGTCTGTCTGTCTGTCTGTCTGTCTGTCTGTCTGTCTGTCTGTGTGTATGTGTGTGTGTGTCTGTGTCTGTCTGTGTGTGTGTTGTTGTGTGTATATATGTGTGTGTGTGTGTGTGTGTGTGTGTGTGTGTGTGTGTGTGTGTGTGTGTGTGTGTGTGTGTGTGTGTGTGTGTGTGTGTGTGTGTGTGTGTGTGTGTGTGTGTGTGTGTGTGTGTGTGTGTGTGTGTGTGTGTGTGTGTGTGTGTGTCTGTGTGTGTGTCTATGTGTGTTTCTGTGTCTGTGTGTCTGTGTTTTTGTGCTTTTTTACTAATTACAAAACGGTTTAACCGGTACTCTACATGCCCCTGTGCTATGCGTTCTAGAACTGTTCGGAACAGTTCTAGAACCTGTTCCGAACAGTTCTAGAACAGTTCTAGGACTGATTTGCAGTTCTCAAAATCAAAAAATAAATAAAACTCCGCAAATGATATTTAAACACATAAAACAACGGAAATACACAATAAAATCACGTGATAAGTGTTGGAAAATGTTTCGGTGACTTTTATAATGCCCCAAAGTACAACTTCGGCATTTTCAAATGCCGAATTTCTCACAAATTTGGGCAAACTGGAAAGTACACCGACACCGTCCGAACAGTTCCGAACAGTTCCGAACTTAGAACTGTTCCGAACAGTTCTAAAACGAGTTAGAACTTCCGAGTTAGAACTGTTCCGAACAGTTCTAAAACTGTTCGGAACAGTTCTAGAACCTGTTCCGAACAGTTCTAGAACTGGACCGGTTGAGTACGGGTTAAGGCAATGTAAACTATATTTCATAGAAAGATAATAGTTACAATAGAATGTCAAACAAAAAGTTAAATGTTTGAAAAATTTAACATGGGCATAATTATATGGGAAAACACTTGTATGAAGTTTACTGGTGCAGCTACATGTATATAAATGAATTCATACCTGAGCAATATTTACCCCCATTTTGTGGTGATGGATTGTTACATTTTCGATATTCAATTTTAACGGAGACTTGGTTTTGCACGGCTTCACAAGAAGAGCATACACCTAAAACATTTGTTTTAAAAATAATTTTTTGTGTGTTATATTTTAATGTATTTAATTAAAAAATCAATGTTTTTGCTAAAACATTGCAACAAAATACACTAAACAAATAATTTAAAATATAAAACCAAAAATATAGTAAATTAGACTTTATTTTAGTAAAGTGAATAATAATTAAACCTAACTCCAAGTGACCCAGAACTTAGAAATTATAACATAAAATTAACAAATTTATACATCTAATAACACAAAGCAGTTATTTTGACAACATTGGACAATGCGGATTTTGCTTTATGTAAATAAATAAACAACAATAAGGTTCTATTTGATTTTGTGGAACTTTTATTAAAATTACTAAAATAACTATAGGCAGACGGATCTACAACACTGCGGTGCCGCATCATGAGAGTCCGCCGACACGACGTCCCGAGGGGTTACAGTACGATGGTCCTACGACACGGCAGTCTCGAATACATAATGTGTTTTTACAGTTACTTTTTTAAAAAGGAAATGCACGTTTTTTGAAAGAGTTATTAAGATTTGGAATAGTTTATGTCGTGTTTTTAAATTCATACTCTACGTTTAAAAAAACATTTAAATACGTTAGATCTAAAAAACCACTGCATTGTATAGAAATTTTTTTGGTTATAAATTTTAATATTAACGCAATTCGTGCAATTTACGATTTTGAATTGTGTCAATTTGTTTTTTTTTCTTTCAAATATTGCGCAGACCAAAAAAATAGCATACTTATGCACTTTAAAGTTAAAATTTTTCAGGCTAAAAATAAGGGCGTAACGTAACTGCTCGCCGTCGGAAAGAAAGAAAGAATGAGCGAGAATAAAAATAATAAAAAAATTGACAGAGATAATGTAACCAATTATTATTAAGTTGCGTCAGGTGTTTCTCTCCACGTGATATTTTTTCAAAAAATGAGTGGTTACTTTACCGCCTATCTATTTTCACCCTAATAGAATTCATCTTTAGTACTTTTTGCAATTTTTTTTACTGGGGATACTAGAATCAAAACAGCAGACTTAAAGAATTGATTATAAAATTTCATACATCCTTTTTATTTCTTTGGACTTATCTAAGTTCGTTTTAAACGACTTTTTTACTTTTTATAATTTGTGAAAAAAATATGATTTTAATTTGTATTTTGTTTTTGTTAGTGCAGTATGTTTTTGTTATCTTTACCTGCTGTATTTCTGTCATTTATTTCTCTTACGTGTTTGATTTGATTTTATTATTTTATAATTTTTTTTAAATTGTTGTTTTTTTGACAGAATTAAAATATTTTCAATTTAATTCCAGAAAAAAGTAAAATAAAAGTCAAAAAGACTATAACTTAACTATTCTACAGTGATACATATACTGTATGGGTGCCATGAATTCAAATATTTTAATGTTTGTTGTTTTTTTTTAATTTTTTTCCTTAAATATTATGGAATTTAATATTATAGAATTAAAATACCAAATATTAAGTAGAACTGTCCATAAAAATTGAAGTAATAAACATAGGAAAAAAATTCCATAAAGATAGGATTTCAGGTGTTTTTCGCTGCGCAAATGAATTTCCAGCGAAAAAATTAAACTATATTTTGAAGTTTTACTAATGATCCATGCGATGCCCCCCAGTTTGATCGTTTTTTTTTAACTTCTGTTGTAATGTTTTAAAATTCAATGGTCTGCCCTTTCAGTTTTAAACTTTACCGTTACAATATGGTGATTCATAGGCTTTCCATGTTTTTGACCAACCACCATTTGAGGTTGGAATATAAAGTGAAGGCGGTTTGTCCACACACTGACCGTATTCACATATCTAAAATTCCGGGAGGGAATTCATTGACTTTTAATGGGTTTAATATGAAGTATTATGGCTCCTTGCACTGGAACTGGTTACACGACACATAAAGTATGCAAACACTAACATTGTTGCCTGTGCGAAAAATGCCCTAATAAGGCAAATTTTTTAAAGGAAGGGAGTGGTGAAGATAGCGGTGCAAAGAAGGCGGAAAAAAGCGGGGATTAAAAAAGACCCTAACTTTTTTTTAAATGAAACAATTTTTAATAAAATCGTACGAAAAACTAATGTATATAATGAATATTAATCTAAAATGTAATAATCTAAACGGTAAAGCTTAAATTTCGTTAATAAAATATATATCTCCCCTTAAATTATACTCCCTCATTTCATCCACCGCAACCAACGCTGCATATCCAGTTTTTTGATGCGGGAAATAAAATGCAGTGCTAGAAATGAAATGAGTAATGCGGGAGTATAATTGAGGGGAAGATATACATTTTATTAACAAAATTTATGTTTTACTGTTTAGATTATTACGTTTTAAATTAATATTAATGATGTACACTAGTTTTTCGTACGTTTTTATTAAAATTTGTTTCATTTAAAGAAAAGTTTGGGTCTTTTTTCTATCTCCATTTTTTCCCGCCTTCTTTGCACCGCTCTCTTCACCGCTCTCTTCTCTTAAAAAATTTGCCTAATTAAGGTGTTTTCCGCCCAAGGGCCTATTTCATGAAGATTTCTGTAACTGTAAATTACTAAACGCATATAATTTCTTCTTATTTTATCAATTAAAAAATATGTACATAACTGCGGAATTTACAGACATGTAATTTCTTAAATTCTAAACGCAATTTTATTGATATACTTTTTAATTAAAAATACAAAAAAATGTAGCGTGGGGCCCCGCCGCATTTCTCGTTTTAGTGTCATAGTTGTATTTTAATCGACGGGTAAAATAATTCCAGTGCTGTTATGTGTAAAATGTCGAATTATAGTTGATTATTGAGAATATTAACATGTATCGTGTAAAAATGAGTTAAAATCAGGTAAGTTTGCATAAAAATGTGTTTGGTAATTAAATACCGCGGACGGTCCACGTCGGCTCACATGGCCATTCCACACTTTTGGTAGACTATTGGTAGTCCTTGACTAAAAGTGCTAAGATGGGCCCTGTGGTGCTGTGTGGAGGGGGAGGTGTTAAAATTGGCGGTTAATTGCGTGTGTATTGTTAATTGGCTAATTGGCTTAAAAACCAATGACCAGAAGAGAGAATATGTGTTAATTGGACGGGAAGCTGGCTTAATTAAATCCAATCGGTCGTAGTTCCCGGGCTTCGGTCCTTGGCGGTAATGTGGTAAAGTTAGCAACTTGCATGGCGGTGGTAATAAGAAATGGTGTCGGGTTTTGTTTTTCTGCACGGTTCGTATTTTGTTTTCTTGTGAGGTTTTTAATAAATTCGTGCATGGTTTTATGCAAGTTAAAAGTGGCTAATCGCTGAAATCGTTTTAGAAGAGTATTAATTGTTGAAAAGCGCTGCTCTAACTTTAAGTAAGCCAATGGCGCACCGTCACGATCGTTTAACTATATTTTTGGGTGTAAATGAATCTGGGATAGTAGACCATTGGATAGAACTCGTATTCTCTGCAACGGGATTTTGGTTTGTGACCACGTATTTATGGAGTGACGTGATCCGTTTGGAATTTTACCCCCATCCCGCCCTTGCTAAATCCGAAATCGTAAGAATTTGTCAGAAGTGTCTGCTCCCCATCTCCCTACGGCGAGAGGTTTATTGGGTATCGCCCCCGATTAACCATCTTTTGTAATAAAAGCAAAGTAAATTTAATAAACACGCAGGTTTTGCAATAACGGTCGGAAACTGTTTTAAAACGTCATATTCTGAAAGTGGACCGTTGATCTCACGAACCTGTAGTCTCCGCCTTTGGGCTTGTGTAACGTAACTGTGTTTTTTGAAAAGTATAAACTTTGTAAATGTGTATTTTGTGGTAACCTTGTGTAATCTTCGTGTGTATCTTAAATTGGTAAAATGTGTGTAACGTGTTGTTTTTGTTATGTGTTATTTTGGTGCTGTCACAGGTTTTTCGGGTGAAGGGCTGTCGGTAAGCTTTCCATAGACCCTGTCCGTAACCTTAGTTTTACGTCCTCAAGTTTTGTCTTGTTTTGCTCTTCTGTAAGGTAATATTTTTAAGTTCTGTTTCCGGCAAGCTTACCCCCCAAACATCCCCTTAAAGCTTGTGCCCGCACAGTTTTTCGTAATCGCTGCTCAACTGGTCAAGCCTTAAAAATTATAGTCTTTTGGGTGCTAAAAATGCTACAAACTGTAAACTGTATTCAACCGTAAAATATTAAAGTGGGTGTTTTTTGTAAATAAAATGTGTTTTAAAAACATTTGTCATTGTCTCGTTGTGTTTTCCAGGAGGGGTAATCATCCCTTTGTGCTATTTCGGTAAAGGTCGGGATGGATTTTTGTGTATATGTTCTTAAAACAAAGTAAGTTCAAAGTTTATTTCTGTCAACAGGGTAAAAATAACATAGCATAATATAACAAAAACAAATGTGTAATAAATCGAAATCACAAGAGAGGGGTCTTTTGTTAGCCGCCTGCGGGCCGCTGAACCCAGTCCAATCGTGAACCTAGAACCCTCCCGAAAGCTAATCTATTTTGATAGACGCTACAAAGCAGGTGGAAAACTTGCCTGACGTTCTACCGATTGCTATACCTGGCTAAATTGTACCGGCGGAATATATAAAATAAAATCGGTATTATTAAAGTATAATTTCTTCAGTACGCACGACATAAAAGGGAGTATTAAAATCCGCCCAACAAGTGTAGCTGGCAGTTCCGTCCACCGCGGGCGTTTGTCGCTACAAAAATATGCGTTCATTAATTTACAGCGGTAAATTAATTACATGCAATTTTTATGAAATATGCCCCAGGCAAAAATGTTAGTGTTTGCATACTTTTATGTGTAACCAGTTTCCGTGCAAGCTGCCAATTGAATTTGAAAAAATATATCTAGTTTTAAGAAAAAAAATGAAACAAACCATCGGCTACCGACAACAATGCCTGCATATCACTAAATAGCTTTAAATTGGTTTAAACCATTAATACTAGTTTTTTAAACTGTATCATTAATTTGCAATTATATCTGGCTAACCTTATAAAATTGTATGCGAGAGAAGACAAATTAAAATTGGGTGGGTGGGACGTTAAAAACACGAATTGAAACGCAAATTTTTCATAAAATCTCGCCTTTTTACAAATATTACAAAAGTGAGTACAATTTAACATTTGCGTGTTCCTTTGGTTTTTATCAAACACTACAAAATATTGAAATTATTAATTGATCACTTGGCTTTGCATTATTTTTTTGATATTCCAACAGTTTATAACAGCTAAAATGCGGCATTAAAATTAATTTACCTTATTGTATCCGCAGGAACTTCCTCTCATTCTAAATATACGGTATGTCCTCCGAAAACCATTATCATTTGTACAACTGAGAATGTTACAACTTAAGTTCTTATTTTCATAATGGCGCGATCTGTTAAAAATCGTAGTGTTTTGTTGTAATTATATTTGTTTGCATTTTTTTAAAAATACGACAATAAATAAAAATCTATTATGAAGAAGAAACTATTTATTTGTCAGAAAATACTGTTTTACAATAATAATTATTCAAAAAAAGCAAGTAAAGGTACATAAGTACAATTTTTTTACTGCCTTACCATTTATAAACGCGACAAAATTCATTCAAATTCAACAAAATCCAAAGACTTTTTTAAAAAATGTAAAGATGATGCAGTTACAGTAGATTTAGGTAAAGTATACCAAACTTTAACAACTCTTTGTAAAAAACTATATTTTTGACAATATAATCTTTATTTTTTAGATAATTTAAGTTTGAATGAATTACCTCGCATAAAATATGGTTCTTTGTCATATGTAAAAATGGTCCTTTGTCATATGTAAGAAAAATCGTTAAAGTTTAAATCTACATTGTTATTAATTATATTATAAACCATACAAAGATCCGCTTAATTTGATTTAAATTTAAATGACAATTTTTTTTAATTCGACATCATTGTTCACGAAAGTTCTATGTTAGTGATGAATGTTAACTATTGTGATGTTTAGTTTAAAAAAAAAAACAAAATTTATTTAGCACAAAATGATACATTAAAATACTCATAGTAAAACATATCATCGTGCAGCAATTTTTGTTATGTATAGGTTTAAACTATAGAAACTAAGAAAACTACAATTTTTGAAATTTCGTTTTTTTATTTTGTTACTCTTATGCCTATTCTAAAAACCACTCTTATTCAGTACTAGTCTGTATTACACGGATCAGAGACACCTAATGTATACCTAAAACAACCGGCCACATTGTTTTCACATTGGCGATCAATAGTGTACTGGATTCCAGGATATTCCACATAGCTGTCTTCGTCAATTTCAGTTAGGCAATTAGTATTATTTTGGTCCAACTTTTTAAGAAAGTTTTGCAGCATTTCCACAGAACAAACCGACCATCGAAGCATTCTGCCTAAACTGCTGCTGATACAATGTATGTTGTTATTTTTTATTGAAACATGTAGATCAAGTTAATGTGCGATTAATATTACCAGAGCCGTATTCAGGAGGGATATGGGGGATATATCCCCCCTCGAATTCTGAGGAAGCGATTTTTAATATTTTGTAATTAAATAAATTTTTGAAGTGTGTTTAGGTGCCTCCAATAAAAACTTTTTTCCTGGGGGGCATTCTGCCCCTCCCCCCGAACCCTTAACAAAAGGCTCTGCTCCTTAACCCTGCTGGAGGGTTCCAGACCAGACCAGACCCCTTCAAAGTTAATTCCCTCTGGTCAAATTATCGAATTAAAAATTTTTAAAAGGGTTTCCAATAGTAGTTTTTGACGTGCTTTCAAAAAAATTTTCTTGGGGGGGGCGCCCCCCAGACCCCCCTTAGTTTGGGGGCTCCGCCACCCCCAAACCCCCCGGCCAGCCGCCTTTTGTGAGATACTCCAAATATGATCTTCCTACACCCTTGGCTATGGCCCCTCAGACCCCTTGGGCCACGTATTTTTCCCTTAAGTATATCCCCCCTGAACTGAAATCCTAGATACCGTGGTGATTAATAAAATGATACGATTATGTGACGATTCAAATAAAATAGCGCAGGGGCACAAATCGAGTTCGCAAATCGATTTGCGTAATTTGGAGTCAAAAAAGCGTAAACCTGAAATTTGAAGCCGAAAATTAAAAAAAGCTTAGAGCTGCAAAAGTGGAAAACTAGATGCAAAAAAAGTCTGAAATAGATGAAACATGTATGTACTAAGCCGTAACCTAAGCTGGAAAAAAAATTATTTTTAGAAAAATATAAAATTGTTTGAAACTTTTATATTTCTTAGTCTGGGCTTAAACCTAACACCAAACCATTTTTGACCTAAAGTCCCAATTTTCACGGCTCTGATTTACCAAAATTTTTTGACGACTGCAAGGTCCTATTTACAGCTCCAAAGAAAATCTGCCTGTATAATCTTAAAATCTATAGGCACCTTGCACTGGAACTCGGTTTATACATGAAATATGCAATAAACATAGCGAGTCACCATAATGGATAATTACTGTATCTCCTACTTATCTTTTGTAGTATGCAGATCAACCCTCAAAAGCGCACGAAATTTCGATCGGTTGATTTGCATACTACGAAAGATAAATAGGAGATACGGTAATTACCCATTATGGTGACACATTTATGTATATTGCATACTTCATGTATAAACCGAGTTCCAGTGCAAGGTGCCTATTTATTTCTATAATAATTCTATATATACTTCCATAATAATTTTCATCTCACGGTTACTTATTCGACAGCTTAGGCTGAGTTTCTAGACAAAAATTTTAATTTTTGGGTACTTAAAGGTGCATCCTTAAAAAAAACTACAGATCCAAACTTATGGTTATTTAAAACATTTAATGGTCTGAACATCTGATCATCATTATCATGATGATCTTTTTTTCTTTTTTTATTTTAATTTTCAAATAATATGCAGTAGTATAATCGTTACCCTTGGTTCCAGCAGACATTGGAGTCATAAGAGCATGATCGACATCGCAGTTTTCTCCAGCAGTGTTTTGCGCTCCATCGTGTCGCATGCCCAGCAGATGACCCACTTCATGAGCCATTGTATAGGCACTCTGTAGTAAAAGTTTTTAATTTTATATTTTTTTGAATGTTAATATTTTAAATTAGTTGTGTGTAATTAATATATCGTGGGTGGCGCGGCAGCGCCAACCATTATTAAAAAACGTGGGTAACTTTGAAATTTAGAACCTTCTTCTTCTTATTATTATTATTCCAACGCTCAATCCTTAAAATCGATATTCCTTCTTCGTTACAGATTGATCAAAAATAAACATGGGCTCATTGGAAAGAAAAAAGAAATACGCAACTCTCTTAGGGAGCACTTTTTTTATTTAGGTCCTTGTTATTGATTTATTGACAAAATAAAAAAAATGAAAAATTGAAAAATAAAAACTCGCAACCGAACAATAACAGCCGTTTGGCAACAATAAAGATTGTACAGAGGAGACAACGGACGGCCCCTTGTAGAAACTGCACCATAACAGCAGAAGGCTATGCTCGATTTCTAATTGGTGGCAGAAATCGCATCAGTTCCCAGCGACATCCACCACGCGGAAAACGACAAAAACAACAATGTACTTTTTTTAATGTTTGCATTACTAATAAAAAATTAATTTAAAGTTTTATTATAAGAAAACAAATAATTGCAATCATTAATATTATTGCAAGCAATAATAAACGCCACGCGGTAGTTTAGCCTCACAGTACCGTGCCAACTATAATTATTAGAAAACTTTGGGAAATTTTATAAATAATTTTCACATTCTTCCTATTATTACTATTATTCTAACACTCGTATCTTAAAATCGATATTCTTTCATTGTTTACGCCACGATTTAGCCTCAAGAAACCGTATCAACTATAATTTGAGGACGTGGATAAAATTTGTACTTCATGTTCACCTTCTTCTTCTGATTTTTTTATTCAAAAAAAATTAAAATATTCAAAGGCGCAGGAGCGCCCACTGCGATTTAGCCTCACGGCGCCGCGCCACCAGGTTAACTAGGCTCTAACTGGGCCACCAGGTTATTTTTGTAATTCATGTTCAATTTCGTACTCTTCTTTTTATTATTTTTATTTCAAAAAATATAACTCCAATCATCGATGGCGCGGGGACGCCACACAGCAATTAAGCCCACGGCACAGCGGCAATTATAATTGGAGAACGTGGATAAATTTTCTAGTTCATGTTCATCATCTTCTTGTCATTATTATTTTTATTTCAAAAAATACAATTGCAATCATTGGTGGGTTGGGAGCGCCACACGGCGATTTAGGCTCACTCCACTGCACCAACTATAATTAGAGAACGTGGGTAAATTTTGTACTTAATGTTCTTAATCTTCTTTTTTTTTATTTTAAAGGTTTATTCATAAAGAATAAAAACAGATAATAGCAAATATAACACAATTATAATATCAATATAGTATCACTACAATACATATATCATACAACATATTACAAAAACAAAACACCATACGAAATAATTGTTTATCAGAGGTTTCGTGTACAATATGGAATGTACACATTAGAATGTGTTAATATTTGCCAAACTTTTTTTTGAATAATGAATAAAAAAACCTTTTTTTTATTTCGTATTTTTTTAAAAATTAATTTTGTATTTGATTATTGTTAGTAGGGTAAAACAAGGCTAAACTTTATTTATTACCAATTTTTCCATTTGAGTAACCGTTTATCTTTTGATTTTGTTAATTTAATTGCAGTATTTATTGTTTTGATTTTTGTTTTTACAAAATTTTTAAAGGCACAAAAATCTGGATTTGTTTCTTCAGTTTTTTGAATATGAATAAAATATTTTAGCCAGAGGGCATATTCTTGCCATTTTCTAATTATTTCGTTGTCACTATTTTGTAAAAATAAGCAATTTTCTATAGAAATAGTAAATGTCATCTCTTCTTTTAATCTGAAATATTCCGAGGTCTTTATCAAAATTTCATTCAAATATAGACATTTTAAAAAATAATGTTCGAGGTTGTCTATTGATGGTACATTTTTACAGAAAAGATACAAAATGGAGAATTTACTATTTTATATTTATAGAGCCACTTCCTGCAGCTTATTACTCTGTGTAAGATTTTAAATTGTAGAACTTGAAGTTTTGTTTCTGAGGTTATTTTTCTTATATTAATAAAGTTCTCTGTCCAGAAGCCCCATTGTTGTTTCCCGATTATTTCATTCCAGTGTTTAATTGATGCTGGGTCTTCTATTTGTTTCATAATAAACAATTTTTCTTTTTCTTTATATGTATTTAACTCTTTCCAATCAGTTAGGTGGTATCTTTCTTGAGTTATTCCAGATTTAAGAATGTCTCCCCACACGCGATTGACTACTACTTTAATTTGGTTATAATGCATTTGATTGAATTTTTTAAAATTGTATATTTTTTCAACTATTGGAAATGGCTTCCAATTTCGTTTTTCATCGAGAAAATTTTTTATTTGGTCACAATTTTTTGTTACTAGCTCATGATGATTAACTGTTTTATTGTCTATCAGTATATACTTATTATTGTTTATTTTTTCGTCTATAATGGCTTCCCAGCAGTATAATTTGACAATTCTTCTATCGCTAACTTCTTGATATGCTTTTAAAGCATCAATATAATAATTATCTATGCCGTTCCACTTAACTGGAAGACTTTTGAAATTTTAAGTGCAATCAAGTAAATATTCCAATCCACCGACTTTTTTTAGCTTATGACAAATAAAAGCGCACCATTTTGCTGAAGGATTTTTCGTAATTCTTCCTAACATTTTAATTTTAAACGTTTTATTTATTGTTTCTATGCATGGCATTTTTAGTCCATAATTTTTATAATCCTGAATCATTACAGTACGTTTTATTTTCGGTAGCTTAAAATTCCTAGTGTAATTCGTTATAAATTTTTTAATTTGATTTAAGGTTTTTTTGTCTACATACAAGTTGATTAATGGATAAACTAGCTGAGACAACCCAAGAGTTTTTAGTACTAGAATACGCCCAATTAAAGTTAGACCTCTAGTGTGCCAAGAACTTAGGGATGTTTGTATTTTCTCCAATTTATCAACAAAATTTAATATAATCATATTTTCTTTATTATGGTCGAAATTTATTCCCAAAATTTTTATAGGTTTAGTTACCACATTAAATTTATCAACTCTTGTGTTGTTTAAGGTTTTAAGTTTACCTATTCCGGTACATTGTGTTTTATCTGTGTTTAGTTTTAATCCTGAAAATCTTCCAAAATTAGTTATTGTTTTTCTAGCTTTTTTGACGTTCTTAATCTTCTTCTTCTTTTTTTATTTCAAAAAATATATTTAAATTTTCGGTGGCAATGGAGCGTCACTGCACGGCGCCAACTATAATTAAACAACGTGGGTAAATTTTGTAATTTAAATTCATCTTTTTCTTATTATTTTTTTATTAGTTTTATTTTTATTATAAATGAATTATCAGCGGCGCCGGCATCAGCACCACACAGAGATTAAGCCGCACGGCACCGCGCACACTATAATTAAAGAACGTGGGTAAATTTTTATTATGTTCTTCTTCTCCTCATTATTAACATATATTTTTTTCAAACGCTTATATCTTAAAACCAATACTCCTCCCTCGTTACCAATTGATCAAAAAATAACATGGGCTCTTTGAGAATTGTAGAAAATTCCGCAATAAGAACTGTGAAATTTCTTAAGAACCACTTTTTTATTAATAAATGGTACGTGTTCTATTGATAATATTAAAACTGTTAAAAAGTATATGTCGGCAACGGAATGATTATAAACATATGTCATTACGCAGCTTAAACAATAGTTTATTATAGGCAAATAAAATCTAATTAACCTCGATAGTTGTAATATTTAATCGACTATTTAACAACAAAATATTAAAAATTTTTAACCAAAAAGGTTTAATAATAAGATTAAAACCCGTATTTTAAAAATTATTAATCAAATTTCTCATTTTGGAACCCAAATGCAAAATTTTTTGTGTGTAAAGTTGGTTAATTTTTGTAAATTTCGTAAAAAGGTGAAGTTAAAAAAATTCTGCGTTCTTATTTGTTTTTTTTTAATAAAAACGTCATAACTGCACAATTTTAATTGGTCCCTTCATATCTGGATACTAATTTTCGACGTCAGCCAGATATTACTTAACCATAGGCTATTTTTTATTTTGATTCAAAAAAAGTGGTAGACTAGCCTTGAAAAATGCTCTAATAATGGAGCAGGAAAAAGGGGTGATTTTGCCGGGCGTATGTTTAAACAGAAATGATGTGGACTAGTCTGAGATAGACATTATGTGGACTATAGGAAATTTGCATTTTGTTTGGGCAGCAGCTTACTGAATAAAAATTTCTACCATATGATAATGATTTGTTTATACATTAATCTAATCTACACAGCACTGTTGAATTTTTTTTTAGTCTGATGAAATGTCAATTAAAAAAATCATACTCAAAGAAATCTTTGACAAGCGCGAAATTGCCACTTTTTCAAATTTATAGCTGTTTCTTACACATACAAATATTACCTTCTAATTGAAAAAGTGGCAATTTCGTGCTTTTCAAAGATTGCTTTGAGTATGATTTTTTCAATTGACTTTTCATAACACTAAAAAAATGCAACAGTGCTGTGTGATTAGATTAATGTATAAACAAATCATTATCATATAGTAGAAATTTTTATTCGGTGAGCAGCTACCCAAACCTAATGTAAATTTCCTATAATCCACATAAAGTCCCTCTCAGATTAGTCCACATCTTTTCTGTCTAAACATACGCCCTGGGAAAAATCGTTCTTTTTTCCTACTCTATTCTTAGAGCATTTTTCAAGGCTAGTAAATTAAATATTAAACCGTGGAATATTTTTTTTATTTTTAATATATGTAAATTAATTTTTTAACCGTTGTTTTGATTTAATTTTGTGGCGACGTAGGGTCTTATAGTCTTAAAAAATTATCATGGACTATTAAAATGATCTCTTTTTGAATTTATTATGATTTTTGCATCCTCCGCAATATAAACACTCCACCATAAATATATTCTTTCACCTATATTTTTAAATGCGGGTAACCCTGACACTAATTTTAAAAAATATATGCAATCTTAAATTTACCTTAATAACTTAAATATAAACAGATTTGAACAAAATCATAAACAGTAGATTTGAATTTCCAAACGAATAATTTTAAAAAAACTCCTACAAATATAGGACTTTTACTTTTTTTCTTCTTAAAAATATCTAAATCATGAAAAACTACTCGAAATTTAACGGAATATTAGACGGCCAAGTAATTAAATTTGTTGACTATTCAATATTAAAAACTAAAATATCCTGTAACCAGTACACACATTTAATAACATTTTTCGTTTTGGAACGACAACGAAAATTTTTTGAGCGTTAAAGTATTCTAATTTCTACAAACCTATTCCTTTTTTAGGATACGATGCAGTTTAAAAACGAATACACTATAAAGTTAATTTATTATAGCGTTGAAAAAAACAAAACTATAGCACTCACAAGAAAAAATTTCGAAAAAACACGTTTTTAAAAGCATAATTAGATATTGAAAAACAAATTGCGTAAGAAGATTTTTCATAAAAAATAAAGCAGTGTAAAAAATTGCTAACAGCCTTTGGCTATCGCAAAGCAATGATAATTTTCCTAAAAATTTTAAAGCAAAATGTTGTTTTTGTTATAACAGGTTTACAAAAAAGCGTTAATCCCCCCAAAAACATCCACACAAAAAGATTAACCGAATGCACTAACCCAATGCACTATATTGCATGGAAAAATCTGTTTAGTTTAAAAGTTACCTTTATTATACTTATTTCCATTGGACTAACAATTGCTGCTGCATGTTTATAAGAACAGGCACCACCTACAAACGCTATACCATTCGCATAAGTTCCATGTTCTGTTCTTGCGGGATAAAATTTCACTTTTTGCAAAAAAATTGTTTTGGGAAATTAATTAACAATAAATTAAAACTATTATTATAGGTAAATCTATTAAGAATTACGACTATAATTCCATTGTATTGTAAAAGAATTGGCATATAACAATGATTAAAGAAAGCGGGATGTAAAAGGACATCGAAAAAGATATAACAATTTACTGGAAGAAATAATTCCAAAAAACAAACAAACAAACAAAATTAGGTAAAATATAACATAAGAATAAATGCAACACATAATAAAATTAATAATAAATTATAATTGCTTGAATAAAAAATATATTTCCCCAAAAATATTCCAGCATTTCAGTTTACTAAACAATTATACAAAAAAATTTCGTCAAATTTCGGAGGCTTGAACGAAAAACAAAAATCGCACAATTTAAATATTCTGGACTGCGCGTTTGCAAATTATGAAGGACCTTAACTTTTTTGATTGGAAAACCGCACTAAAACAATTGAATGTACTACTACAAAACTGAATATCATACGGGAAGGACTAAAGGCAAACCAAGAATGATTTGGACGCGACATGACTTTTCTGGAAAACATTTTTTCTTTCAGACAACACCATCAATTTTTAAGAAACTTAATGCGTCTGTACAAATTATAAATCAAATGTTAACGTTTCTCCAGACAATTTTTACTGTAAAGCGTTCAGTAGAAACCAATTGCAATACAGAGCAAAAATTATTTTTTTTTAATTAAATTATAAATTAAAAAAAAATATTTTTTTAATTATTGCAGTTATAGAGTGTTAAAATATTTAAGATTATCCAAACAACAAAAATTCGTCAAATCGAAAAAAGAACAGAAAACAAATGATGTCTTTTGTTTTAAATTTATGTAAATCAAATTAAAAAATCATAAAAATTTTAAATACATTATTAAAATCAAACTTAAATATTTCAACAATGTTTTCATGGGGATTCGACTTATCAACCACTTTTGTCATAATGATAACCAATTGCGCCACGACACTAATTGGGACATAAATTTAATAAAATATGTATAAACAAATATTCCGTAATTGGTTGAAAAAGTGACGTCAAATTTTTGTGATTTTAATGGTTACTTCGGGTGTTGGATGTTTCCCCCCAGTTTTGCCCCCAGTTTTGCCCCCAGTTTTTTGTTTACAAATTTTTAAACTTAAGCAAAACAGTACAAAAGCTTCCTGGCCTAAAAAGGACAATTAGCAACAAAAATTGTTTATCTATTTTTTTCAACCAAATCAAAATTATTAAACTATGAAAATGAGGTTATTTCCACTTACGTTCCTTAGAGGATATCTCCTTTGGCGTTTAGTCTAAGTGGGGCGATACTCTGCATGTGTGTATGCAATAATATGCTATATAAGAGAGAGCGAAATGACTGTCAGTTATTCTGAATCATTGAATGGGACCTCTAATATCTGGCAGTGGGGGAAAAATAAACGCAGAACGTTACATGATGCAAATCATTTAATTATAATAAGTTTATGTAATAAATTACGTAATAAAACAGGGATTTTACTGATTAGCTAATTTAAACTGTGATCCAAATTTTAAACTGTGATTTGTTTTTTTTGTAATATAGATTTCCCTGGGGGGTTTTGGGGTGGTGTTTTTGTTGGGGGTTTTGTGTTTGGGTGGTGCTGTTTGGGGGGTTTGCTAGTTATCTTTTTTTTTCGCCGTGAAAGAACTTAAACCATTATTTACAAATGCACACAAGAAAAACAAAAACAACCAATACAAATGCTAACGCAATTATTCATGAGCCTAATTTACCGTCTTTCTGAAAAACTTTAAAACTTAGAACTTCAGAACTTAGAAATCATATTATTTAACAATAATTTCGCAGTAAAATAGGTTTTATGGAAATTAAGTTTCAATATTAAGACAGACGCGCTTCACTAATCAGATGCTTAATGTTTAATATAAAAAATTTGGAAAAATCTTCAATTACTTATTTTGATCATGATTTTAAAGCAAAAGGATAAAATAGAGAAAAAGCATAAGCATAGAGAATAAGCATAAAATACCAATTATGAAATTATGCTTAATACATATATATTTCGTTATTTTTATATATTTTCTTATGAAAATTACACTTTATTTTTGACATTTAAGAAAATTGTTGCATTTAAAACGAAACTTATTTGTGGTATAATGAGGTATTTTAAAATGCTTGTATCTCTATTTTTAAGACTATTTTTTTGTTTTAAATAAGTTTAAAAAAATTTAGTTTACAAAAAAAATTTAAATCATCTATGACACTACTGTTAAAATATTCATTTAATTAAATAAGAAATTCGACAGAGAGCCCCGGAGCTCCAGGGGTTGCTTCGAAGCTCCTAAAAGCGGAGCTATACTCCGCTCCAAAATACCCCTATAGTTTATATTATGGGTGTTCCGGAGCTCCGTCCCTTAAATGAGGTATTATGTTTTAAATTATTCTATACTAGTATGATGTGCCCCGGAGCGCCGAGCTCTGGAGGCTCCGCTTTTAGGAGCTCCAGAGCAACCCCTGAAGCTTCGCCCTATTTTCGGACTAATTTCATCAATAATTAAAGAGTGATGCCATATATTATTTTTTCAAAATTTTTTTGCAAATTCTTTTTTTTTATTTATTTATTTAATACGCTAGAAATAGCCTTAAAAAATCCAGATAGAGTAACTTTAAATGTATTTCAAGCTTAAATAAGCTTAAAATCGCTCATTGAATGGGCGGAGCTCCGGAGCTCCAGAGCTCCCTCCGCTTTAAATGGCCGGAGCTCCGGAGCACGATATTGGAGGGTAGAAACATCACTATTCTATTCGCAATCTAAGGGCTATTTTTAAAATAAAAAAACACTTAGCTTACAAAAAAAATTTTAATATATGACATTACTTTTCAATTATGCAATGAAATAGTTAAGCAATTGTATGAAGAGCTCCAAACCTCTGGGGGTTGATCCGAAGCTCTTGAAAGCGGAGCTTCGCTCTGTTTTGGAACATCACTAATATAAACTACTAATTTCCGAACCCTCCAATATTACGCTGCGACCATTTAAAGCAGAGGTAGTTTCGGAGCTCAGTAGGATCTCGGCCCCTTAAATGAGCAATTCAAAGCTTATTTAAGCTTGAAATACATACTAAATTACTGTCTTTGTATTTTTAGGACTATTTTTATTGTATTAAATAATTTTTTTAAATTAAAAAAATAGTCTAAAACATTACTCTTTAAATTTTTTTTAAATTAGCTAAAAAATTTGGACGGAGAGCTCCGGTTATTGGGGTTGCTCCGGAGCTCCTGATTGTGGAGCTCCACTTCGCTCCGAAACACCACTAATATAAACTAATGATGTTCTTATCCTCCAATATCATGCTTCGGACATTTTAAGCGGTAGGAGTCTAAGCGGTAAGATCGAGAGCTATTCTTAACAAAATCCTATATTTAAAATTAAATTTATTAAAATTAACCATTTTAAAAATAATTTGTTGCGGGACATCTTATACCTTATCTCTGTACAAAGTATTAGAAGTGTCGACAAACTTTAATCAAATACGAAGAGAACAAAAATCACTTTTGCATTGTGTGTTTACGCAACAGCGACTGTTATACAACTACAAATGTGAAATGTGTCTTTTCTTAATTTTGGGTAAACAAAACACCGAGTATAAGAAAACATGAATAAATTTATAGCGCATATTTATCGCTCCTTGTTCTTCTTACTACTATTTCAACTTAAAATAACTATGTATTCTACGTAAATCAACGTAATTTTGGTAAATAAGTCTTGGTAAATTAACTCATTTGATGTATCACTCGCGTTGGTGATGCCAACACGTGAAAATCCTCAAGTGTCCAAAGCAAAATCTGGGCCTAAAAACCAATTTTGAGTGAAAAAACACGAAAATTGGCTGCATTAAACCGTCATAAAAACTTACCGTTCCAATCGTACTCAAATTTTTTTTAAGAAAAATTTGGAAAAGTATGTTCTAACAAGCATAAGAAGCATCGTTTCTTATCTTTCACTAATAAAAAAGTTTATCTTTTTTGATGCCCAAGTTTATTTTATTGTTGTGTTTACTGCTTTTATTAGAAAAATAAAGCAGATCCACAGATTTGAAAACTGGATTTTGGAGCTTCAATAAATATAAAATCTGCTGTTTTGTTTTGCCATGAGATGTCGTTTGAATCTTTAACTGTCACTGTGTTACGCTTTAAATTGACTCATATTGTTAATGTTTTATAGATAGTATTTAAATTTGCATCATCAATCATGATTCGGTTATTTACCTAAAATTTGGGTTTTAAAACTGCCTGTGCTAGACAACCCGTTATCACGGATACAAGCATAGGTTTTGTAATTTGTAGAATATTGTATAGATAAGCGTCATTAGAAATAACATTGAAAAATAAAAAATTCGATGCTCTGGAAATATTATGCATTTCTGTTAATTTTGATTCTACGTTACACTTTGAAAATTAATGCTTTATACACAAATTGTTTATAGTAACATTGAAACATTACTAATATAAGTAAATATAAAGTGTAAGATTTAAGCGACACCCTGCGACAAAACAAGCAAGCTCAATTTAAATTTATTGGAACTCGAGCTTAAGAAAATTAATTCGTAAATAAACTTTACTTTTACACTTTTGAAGTTGATCACAGTATCTGAGTTTTTAACTCTTATCCGTTATTCCCTGTCCATATTAACAAAGCATTTCTTTCGCATACTCCGAGTATGGGGTTATTTATTAATTTGAGGTCATATGTTAAATAGTGTTCCTGCCATGAAATATTATACTCCCTAGCTTCACCCATTAGACAAAATTCCCTTACATTAAATTGTTTAGTTTCCTTGCATTCTGTTTTTCTGGGGCTTCGAAAAGTTCTAAGAAAAAATTAACTTCTGTGCTCTTTTTATTATTTTTGTTATTTTTATTATTGCCAAGTCTACTCAATAATATAAATCTAATTTTATTCTGTTGGCATATGAAATTAAATTGGATTGATTGATAAAATGATTAAATTTATGGATTAAATGAAAGAATTTCAAAACTAACCAAAGTGGTGATTTTAAATTTTTATAGCTATATTTCACCGTAAGCTAAAAAAATTCTACATAGTAATAACACTTAAGCTAATTTAAATTTGGTGTTTACTGTCATGTTGAAGAATTTTTGAGCAATATTGAGTACTTAATTACTTATCACTTTGAAATAATAAAATAATAAAACAATAAAAAATATTTTTAAAAATACAGAGACAGTAATTTAGAATGTATTTCAAGCTCAAATAAGCTTTGAATCGCTCATTTAAGGGGGCCGAGATCATGCTGAGCTCCGAAGCTCCATCTGCTTCAAATGGTCGAGTGTAATATTGGAGGGTTGATGGAAAATCAGTAGTTTATATTAGTGATGTTAAAAAACAGCGAAGCTCCGCTTTCAAGCTTCGAAGCTCCAGAGCAACCCTCATAACTTCGGAGCTCTTTATTCAATTGCTTAACTAATTTATCGCATAAACTGAAGAGTAATGTAGTATATTATTTTTTAAATTTTGTTGTAAGCTAAGTTTTTTTTTCAAAATTTAAAAATAGCTCTTAAATTGAGTATAGAATAGTGATTTTCCTACTTTCCAATATCATGCTCTGGAGACATTAAAAGCAGAGGGGGCTCTTGAGCTCCACCCATTAAATAAGCGATTTTAAAGCTGTTTTTAAAAGCTGTAAGCAATTTTTAAATGCTGTTTTATGTCGTGAGTTTTTAAAAATGATAGATTTAAAACCCAACAAACAGTCGGCTATATTTTGAAATTTAAATATATTGTTTTTTATTATAATTTAGTATAAATAAACGGCTTGTACTTCTTACGTGCGGTGACTTTATCGGTTTTTTTTCTTTTTTTAATTTACCATTAAAAAAAGGCAGTTATTTGACCTAAATTTTAGGTATTGTTAGAATATTAGATATTATATTAAATTGTTAAATTTTTAGAATTTTTAGAATTTTTCACCAAATACTGCACCAATCTTACTGATCAAGGTATCAAATTAAAGTAGAAAATACCCGTTTTTTGAATGCATGTTTCTTTCATATTTAAATTTTACCTATTGTGCAATCTTTAAAGTACGAAATTGTTGAAAAACGCCATTTTTTGAGGGTTATTTCTCCTGAAATACTTAAGATATTTTCATGAAAAAAATTTTGTGGGCTATTGCGGCAGGGTTAACGTTTTCACAAAAAATAATCAAAATCGAAGACAAAAAGTTTGACTTGGTACCGCACCTTTAAGGGGCGGAGCTCCTAAGCACCCTCCGCTTAAAATATTCGCAGTAAGATATTAAAGGATAAGGATATTAGTTTATATTAGGGGTGTTTTTGAGCGGACCATAGCTCCGCTTTTAGGAGCTTAGGAACAACCAACCTTCGGAGTTCCGAAGTTCTCTGTTAAATTTCTTATCTAATTAAAGGAAAATTTAAACAGTAAAGTCATAGATGATTTTCATTTTTTTTGTAAACTAAAATTTTTTGAAACTTATTAAAAACAAAAAATAGTCTGAAAAATAGAGATACAAGCATTTTAAAATACATCATTTTACCACAAATAAGTTTCGTTTTAAATGCAACAATTTTCTTTAATGTCAAAAATAAAGTGTAATTTTTATAAAAAATATTTAAAAATAACGAAATATATATGTATTAAGCATAATTTCATAATTGGTATTTTATGCTTATGCTTATGCTTTTTCTCTATTTTATGCTTTTGCTTTAAAATCATAATCAAAATAAGTAATTGAAGATTTTTTCAAATTTTTCATACTAAACATTAACATCTGATTAGTGAAGCGCATCTGTGTTAATATTGAAATTTAATTTCCATAAAACCTATTTTACTGCAAAATTATTGTTAAATAATATGATTTGAAGTTCTAAGTTTTAAAGTTTTTCAGAATAAAACAGTAAATTAGGTTAGCATTGGTTAGCATTAGCATCAGTGAATAGTTGCGTTAGCATTTGTATTGGTTGATTTTGTTTTTCTTGTGTGCATTTGTGAATAATGGTTTAAGTTCTTTCACGGCGAGGGCTAAAACCGTTCTTTCACAACGAGGGCTAAAACCTACCCCAAAATGACAGGAGCGTGGCTTTGATTTTTCACTTAGAAAGTTTATGTTTCATTTTTAGTAAATAGTTTTAGTTCGCGTTAATTGGTTCGGTTTATTCCTAAACCATTAAGGTGTGGAATAAACCTAGCCCATTTTTTTGCATTTTGATAGTTTATTGCAAAAATTACATAACAAGACCCTAAAACACAAATACACCCATTGCCTGCATTTCAATCCTACTTCTTAACAGAACCATTAGCAAACCTTAGGGTTCAATATAAAACCGAAAGAAATTTAACAATACCAAGTTGGGAGGGAGCCCAAACCCTTACAGAATTATCTTATTTTCTTAATTTATCACTTTTATCAGATTGTTTTTAACAAAAACCCGAATTTAATTACTTAAATAATCTTCCTGGATGCGTAAAAATTTATTACAATTACAAAGAAAAAAAATTGTTTTTTTTGTATATTCTAATTTATGCGGATAACTGCGAATTGCATGCCAAAATAGACATCCTGAAAAACAAACACAGAATGCAAAAAGGATAAAAAACAATCAATTTGATTTTTAAATTTTGCACGATATTTATGACATATAATAGCAACTATATTTAAAAAAATAAATCTTCTAGAAGGTATTTGACATTCTCCTGGTATAAAACCATAGACGCATGTCTGATTAGCATTCTTAATTCCAGACAACGAAGGTACAAAAGGATAAACACGATAAGTCCTTAACCTTCTCACTCCCACTCTCGCCCCAGCCGTATTAAGGAACAGCGTCGAGTAGAGTGCGACTCTGAAATGCACTTTCCTGCAGCATTTATAAAGCCGGTCTGGGTGGTTTGAATCTGAAAAATCAATTTGAACAGTACATACATATGATAATATACCAGTCTTAGAAATTAATATTTATTTTACCTTCGCGATTAAACGTTAAGGCATTATTTGCCGTCCATCTGTTTTTACTTTTATGCATAATAATATCGGCTTTTATAATATTTTTAAAATTATTTATAATTGTACTCGCCAAATCTTGGCTATTTAACATGCTATGTGCATTTATTAACAAGTTATTTCGAGTTTCCCAAATTGTGAATTTCCACACTGAACAGAAAATAGTGATCAAGCGGCGCGGAGATTCTGAAAGTTGATCTGCGATATCTGCGCCATTAAACCTAAGAGTAATTAAAGAAAAATTTATATACGGATAAATCCGGGATAAAAAATTTAGAGCTCTGTCATGCAGCTGAGTTAGTCCA